>KZ806891.1:872552-897256 GCA_000696205.2 Oncopeltus fasciatus
ATATATATATATGGGTCAATAATACTTAGAACCAAGAGTAAATAGAAGTTAATTTATTATAACATAAAAATATACCTATTAATAACAATCCAACCTTCTGTTCTTACTAACTAATAAACTAGTAAATAAAAAATATAAATTACTTACAGCTAATTAACAAATATATACAAATAAATTGAATGTGTTTATTTATATAATAGAGGTCTCAAAAGAACTCACTAATTACTGTCACTTATCACTTCACTGTTACTGGCACTGCAAAGGCTATGAACAGCCTGATGCTCTGAGGACCGTAATCTGACATGGAAACTGACACTGAGTAAGACTTAATACATAACTCGGGGGCCACTGGCCAGCGGCTTTTAGAACTTCAGGGAAAGGCCGAGGCAGGCCTAGAAGAATCTAATAGCCTTTATAAGTAACCCTAGTTTCCTCCTCAAACTGAAAATTTCACATTAGTAGTGTTAGTTAATCTGAAACTTGAAATATAATATTCAATATTTAGTAACCATATTTTTCAAATAAACTCAACTTGATGACAAAATGAAAATATGCTATATAAGCATGTAAATGGGGGAATTTGGGGTGGGGATTTATATAAAATCCAAAAGAACATTAAAAAATTCTTAAGTATTTCAAGTCACAAATATTATTTAATTTTTCAAATATAAATACATATTATAAAACTCAATGTTCAATGATAACTTGATACTAAATCAAGTAAGTTAGATTAGGGTTTTCTTAAATTTGAAATTATTGACAAATATTTTATTAATAAAGTAGTTGAATTAGTTATTATATTTGAAATAATAATTTAAAATATTTATAAGTATGATGCTGAGAAGTTTGCTTCATTTGTACTGTCTGATGCTATTTTCATTTATATTACACAGTTCTGGTACAAATTTTTTTTAAAACTAAGCATGGGCACAACATTATTTTTTAGACTATTAGAAAAAGTTTGTTTTCATTCTGTCATAAATTTTCTTTGCAGAATGTGACACTCCTGGTTTACATACAATCTCTTTGTCACTTCTGTTTGAAAATTTTTTTGTTTGACATATTGTTTCTAGTTTCTCTGATTTATGTTTAATGGAGTAAATTTGTTTTCATATTGTTGGATGTGTTTGACTTCTAGATGGCTGTATGTTGTTTTTTTCACAAAGGAGTACTTGTATTTGCTACTAATTTTTTTATCACGGTTAATACCAAAACCAAATATTTAAAAGGACACTTGTCAAAATTTCATCATGTTTGTTGCATTTTCTTTAATAGTCTTTAGATAAACAACTTCTGTGGCCTTTATTTGCAAGTTGTATTGTCATTACTTGGGAAGAAAGATTGAAAGAAAAATGAAAGATTAAAAAATTATTTCCCTTATGAAACCTTTAATACATAAATCAAATATCAACAATTCATGTGTAAAATATATTTTATCTCTTATTTTATTGAGTCTTTCTACACTCTGTTTGTGATTCCATGCAGTCTTTCTGCATGTTTGTGATTCCACCTTGGCTTTTTATTATCTTAACTCATTACTGGCTTATTGAAAGTTACTATACTATATAAAAAAAAATTTGTGACATCTTCCTTTTTCAATCATAGCTAAAGTATGGTGCATTCAAATGCAGAAAGATTCTGTCTAAATTCATTAATGGACTTGTCTACATTGCTGTAAAATTGTGATGGGATGCGTTCTACAAATAATCAAACTCCAATTGATGATTCATCGTAAACCTACTGGTTTGAAAGTTTGGTAAACTGTTGTATGTAACCTCATGTCAATCTTCCTTCGGTCATACTTAGTATTTATTTATACTTAGTAAGTACTTAGTACTTACTCATTTTAGAATATTCTGAGTTAACCAGTCTGCTATTGTGCATAGCAAGAATGGAGCATTTAATAAACTTTTTTGGGTAATTATGTTGAAGAAATAATTTAATTGTCTGTTAGAATAACCAGAAATCTCTAAAACCAAAATTTCTACTGAAGGAAGGCTGTAATGATTATTTACCATCTGTAAAACTAACTCATAACGATTTATGATGTTTTTTTGACCATATCCATGTTTCCTAATTGCAAAAACAATTATTTCACTGAATATCATCACATCCCATTATCTATAAGGAACCTAATGAGTGGATTTAATTCTCTATTTAAAATTATTCATTTTTAGAAATAGTATATTGCCATTGAAAATCATCATAGAAAATTAAATTTGTATGTGTGGTCTTCTATTTTATCTTTTGTTGAAGTAAAGATGATTATGGTATATGACAAAAGTGGTGATAAATTAAAAATAAAAGATGCTAAAAAAATAGGCTAGTATTAATTGTTTTATATTTATTTAACTATAAAACCATTTCGCATAGTTTAATTTATGTGTAACTAAAGCAATTATTATTGGCTGCTTTATTTTCTGTTATAAACTAGAACTTTTTGAAGAAGAGAAAGAAAATGGAATTATTAAGGGAAGTTATATTTCAGTTTAAACAATTGATTATCATGCAAACCAAAATAAAACCTTTTTAAGTCTTCAAAATAAAGAAAAATGTTAAATGAAAATTTAAAAAAATTTCAAACAGCGACAATTTAAATAAATAATTGCAACTGAATTATTTTTTAATGCTGGAATTGCTTAGAAGGGAATAACGTCATTACATCCTAATAACATCTTACATGACTGTGATATCTACCTACTGTTATTTTAAATGTATTCGCTCCTTATTGGCTCATAAATGTCCTAATTGTAAGATAAGGATAAAAAAAAAAAAATGTTAAAATAATAGTGAATGAAGAAGAAAAGGATACTTTGAATCTTAGTTAGGATAATTTATAGGTCACACATCACCATGATCATTTTATTTATTTATTTATTTATTTTTAGCCTAAATGTTTTCAAGAATATCACAATGTATAATAATAATATAATATAAAAAAATAATTTTATAAAGGATAAAAAGGATAGGTCCAAGCACACTGCACTGTGGAACACTTGCTTTCACAGGGAAGTGATCGGAGTAATCTGATCCTTGCCAGACCCTAAAGAAATTGTTAAAAAGGTAAAATTTAAGGATTAGGTTGATGATACTTGGAAATATGGACTTGATAGAAAAATATAATAGACCTGTATGCCATACCAGGTCAAATGCTTGAGCGATGTCTAAGAATGCACCAGAATAAAAATTTTTTTACTTGAGGGAAAAGGAAATGAAATCTACAACGCGAAACATCTGTTGGACAGTAGAATGATAGGATCGGAAGCCAAACTGATGATTAAGAAGAATATTTAAGGAAGTTATTAAAGGTATAATTTGTTTTAGAAGAACTTTTTAAATACCTTGGAAAGTAAAAGAAGAAGGCTAATTGATCGATAGGATAATGTGTTAGAAGTAGGTTTACCGGGTTTGGGAAACAGGATTATTTTAGATAATTTCCAGAGTGGTGGAAAATAGGTGGTTCGAAGGACACTATTATAGAGGTAAGTCAGGAAGACAATAGCTTTTTGGGGTAGATTTCGAAATATTAACCAGGTGATAAGGTCATAGCCAGTTGCTTTGCGCTTAGGTAGATGGTTAAGAATGTACTTGACCTCAGAAAGTGTAACTGCCTTAATCGGTAAGAACATTGGTAATGGTGTGTCCAGTGACTCCTCAACCTCTGTATTATTGGACAAATTATCGAGATATGGATGAGGAGTAAATGTTTGCTTTAGATGCTGGGCAAACATTTTGGCCCTGTCTTCGTCGGAAGGTGCCCAGGAACCATCTTCTTGATGCAAGGGGGCAGAAGGTTTATGATATTTTAGAATCCTGTGAGTAGCAGTCCAGAAGAATTTGTCTGCTACTGGGAGGCTAGATAGGTGGGCATGAAATGCCTTGTTTTGTAAACAACCTAGTTTTTGTTTTACGAGATGGGATAGCTGGTTGAACTCCTTATGATCTGAGGGATCCCTGTACCTCTGGAACAGGGCACGAGCTTGACGCTTGGCCAGTATAATGTTTTTAATGGAATGAGGGTGGGGCTCATTTACAGTGTAGCGGCTGTAGGTGGGTTTTAAGTTTGCCTTCCAAAGACATTGCTGAATCTTAACAATAAAGAACTGGACACCATCATCCAGCTCTTCAGAGGTTTTCAAGGAGATTCCGAGGTCCAGTGACTCTTCTAGTAGAGTTCTAAAAAATAGCCAGTCAATGGGACCATTTATTAAGGTTGGTGGCAATTGTCTAGGGATGGGTGTGAGAGACAGTGTAAGGAGGGCAGGCTTGTGGTCAGAGAGAAGTTCATTTAATGTTTTTAACGGAGAAATGGAAGGGAATAAGATTTTTACAAATGAAAAAACTTGTAAAATTTTTTTTTCCTGAAATATCAGGAAGACGGTTTACATCAGTGGGCCATTAGATAGAAGAGGATGGGCTTAAAGTGGAAAGATAGTGAGAGAAAGCAGCATCATACAGAGCAGGGCCATTCTTGGTCATTCTTGAGCTCCACTGCGAGTGTTTCACAAATAATCTTCGCCTGAGAGGAAACGGGGACCTAAGGATTTAAAGTGTTCCGGAAACTGATTTGAGATGAAGTAGTATGGGTACTGAGAAAGGAAGAATGGGAAGAAATTGAGTTTAGGATTGCTTCTGAAGGGAAAGGAGATTTCTAAGAAGACAACTTAAAATTATCAAAGGAAGTAGAATGCCAGATAAATGAAGGAAGAGAGTTCCAGAAAGTGATGCTTTAACTTGAAAGGAACTGTCAGAGGATGTGGATTTGCAGAAAGAAAAGTAGAGGTCGGAAGGATGGGATCTCAAGTATGGTAGGAAGCAACGGATGTTTTAAATTGGATAAGGCCAAAGATGTAAGAGGGTGTTCTAGAGAAGATTGTTTGAAAGAGGAAATTCCAAGGAAATGCAGATGCTGGTAAGAAGGGAATAACCAATTTAATTGGGAATAGTAACTGGTTACGCGAGTATCCCGACCTAGTCTGAACACAAACCTAACCCAGCAGTTCTTTAGTCTTGCAACTAGATTCCTAGAGAGACCTTTGTGACCAGAAGTCAAAATGCGGCAGGATGTGTAAGGATACCAGAAGTTGTTGAGAATGATAAAGACAGTTTAGGGTAAAAATGGTTCTTTGGGAAATCAGGGTAACATGGGCCTTCCCATCCCTATTGGTCAAAAATGAGTCCCAGTCTGAAAGTGTAGAATTGGATAGGAGTGCTGTTATCGATCTAGGAAGGAAGTGCAGGGAGGGAATGGAGATCCCTGTGGGAGCCGATAACTATTGACTGAGACTTCTTAGTATTAAGATGTAATTTATTTTGTGCTGCCCAATTCTGGTTGTTGTTATCCAACTCACCTTGTATCCTTAAAAGTGCGTCGAGGAGATCTGAAAGGAAAAAGGATTAGTATATTTGGGAGCATTCTTGTTTCCAGGCTGAGGAGAAAATTAAAGATGTGAACAAGAGCTGGAAGAATTACAGGGAGGCAGAGTTTGATAAAACTGCAGTTGACGGCTTCTAGATTGGGTTTAATGGTTTTAAATTAAAGGGATTGCATTTATCCAGAGAACAAAACCCTTGCTGTGGGTCTAGTTCTATGGATAAATACAGATGTATGTTGTCCATAGTCTTGTTTCTTTATTTGTTATTTTTGTTGCAGAGAACAAGACAAAAGAACAAAACTAGACAGATCTGTTTATTAATGAAAGATGTATTGTATAAATGTGAGAGATTACATGATTAAAAGTTCTAATACAAATATTCATCAATTATGATTCTGATGAAGTCGCTTAGTTAACGCAGATCTTGGAAGAATGACTTTTTTATTATTGTTTTAAATCAATTCAAATGCAATATTGGATAAAGAATTATTTTCCCCCTTGTAATTTATATAATATAAGACGGTTATCATATTTATGCCAGTCAATGATTATAATGATATCTTATTGTAGATGACTCTCAGGCTTGTATCTGATTGACAATTCTAGTTATATATAGTTTTAGAATGGCTCTCTGATTTATCTCAAATCGACAATTTAAGTAATATATAATACTTCTCATAGTATTTAAGAAATTTTTTCCAATTCTCCCTACTTCAAAATGTTGACAAAACTCCCTTCTCTTCTTAAAAGAAAATAAAAAAAAAAAAATTATTTTTATAAATTCTCATGTTTAATAAAATCAATTGCACTATTTAAAACTGTCTAAATTTTTTACCTACTTAATTGTGATTTTATATTTAAATTTCACTGGACCTAACATTTAATTTAGTGTAATGAGACTCAACACAGAGAAATACATATTATGCAAGTTTGGAGGATTGCACAACACAAATATTCTTCAGCTGCAAACCTGAGGAATTAGTTAGTTTCACTGCTCCTGTGCATGGTTTTTTTTTTTTTTTTTTTTTTTTTTTTTTTTTAAGTGAATTCAAAAGGAATGTAGCTATTGGTTTGTTGTTTTCTTGACACATTTTAGAAACTTTTTTGATATTTTCTCCTCTTTACTAGGCATATATATANACACACACACATACACATATATATATATATATATACATACATACACACACATACATACATACGTACACACACTAAATATTTATTTTAGGGTTTGCTTTATTAAAAAAGACAATTTCAGGAGTTGCAATGAGAAATTGACAATAAGAGTAGAGGTCTACTTGAAATAAAATTTTTTCACCTAAAGCCCTAATTAGTTATTTTTCTAATGAAATATTTCATATTGCTTTTCAATTGAAAAACTGAGTATGTTATAAAGTGAAATCGGAGGAATAGGAGTGGGGGATCGTCTAAAATTTCAATTATGCATAGTTTTTTAATTGAGCGGGTATAATATTTAGTATGCCCTAGGTATGTGAATTAGTTCGCCACAACTGACAGAAGGCAAACTGAAAGCAGTAATTATGTTGGTGACCCATACTTGTGATACCATAACACGGACCTTTAATGACATGAGAATAATTGCAATAATGTACTCTAGATTCCATTGCTAATCTCATTGCACTTTTCCCTTGATCTAAACGGTTCAATAGTTGCAGTTTAGTTTACAGTAAATACAAATTATGTTTTATTTTAGTTGTCATATTACACACAAAAATGCCACTGTAATTTACAAGGCTGGTTGTAAACTAGTTTTTTAATTGTTCTTTAATTTTCTGTGGAAATTCCTGTGAAGACTAAAATTTCATTTAATAGAAAACTTGCGATAGTTTATCTAGGTATGTTTATAATTAAACTTATACTTAATAAACTTGCGATAGTTTATACTGGAAATTTAATTTTTTCTATGTACTAAAGAGTCCTTTGTTGCTGCATGTGTCCCATTAAGATTTGTTTTTCGCTTTTAAATGCAAAAAGAAGAGCTTTGCTTATTATAGAGCAAAATAGATGTGAAACATTACCTAAAATGTCAAGTGCGAGTAAAAACAAATATCTTGTACTGGGGGCGTAATCTTTAATTTGAAGCAATACAACTCGTCACTTTTCTTTAGCACATCAGAATGTAAGTGGTGGAAGTCTGCATGATTTGGAAAGTTATATAAAAACTCATTAACTTCAGTGCCGAGTAATTTGCTCGGTTTATACAGTTTCTATACATAATTAATTTCCCATTTCTTTCCTCAAGGGTCACCAATGTGAGAGATCAAGTGGCGGAAGTGGAATTTTGCTTGTGGGGATTGGAGAAGATGAAAAAACGGCCTTTCCTCTTCCATCTGTTCTATTCAGTGGTGTGGTCTTATTTTTTAGTGATAAGTTGTTGAATAGGCCTGGCAAAATTTATCCATTATAATTATAGGCACATACTTTTTCCCCCTATAGCTTAACATAACAATGTGTCTTCATAAGAAACCAGATGCCAGTACTCCTTGAATGATATTCCTTTCCATACTCACTTGAACATGATGATTTTCCTGCTTTCTTTTTCCTTTTAAGCACTAGAAAAAAAATTTTTTTTTGAGCAAATTTGTTGACCATCAAGTTTTATGAAGAGAGGATTATCAGGAATTCGGTCTTGGTTGTTGAAGAATTATAAACTAATTTGTAATCAAAAAAGTTTTTATTTTATCCAATGTTTCGGCCTAAATTTCTGGTTATCGGGGCTGAATATGATAAAGAAACATGCAAAAATAATATAGAAACATGTCTATAAGCCATAATCTTACAAAGAACAAGAAAATAAAAATAAAATAGTCTATATAACATATAATAGAGTCATACTACATATATATAGTCTATATGACATTTAGACATGTTTATATAATATTTTGGTATGTCTCCCCCCCTATATTCAGCCTTGATTAAGGACTGAAACGTTGGTCAAAATAAACACTTTTTTGGTTATAAATTAGTTTTTAATTTGAAGATAAATTCTTTGACATAAAAAATGCTTTTATCAATCCATATTTGATTTTGAAGGGTCATTTTCTTAACAGCTGAGGATACCTTATACTTAACAATACCTCATATACCTGACAATATATCTAACAATTCCTATACCTAATGAAACCTAACAAATTATACCTTTACCTAACTCTGTGAGCTCTTTAATTTTGAGGCTTTGACATTTTTTGTTAAAACACTTCGTTTTTTAAAAATATTATAAATGTTGCCGCATTGTGTGTGTGTGTGTGTGTGTGCGCTTGTGTAAATGCACACGCATGTGTGTGTGTAAAATAATGAAATACTTTGAGAATGCCTGAGGATGAGCTACTAAAAAAGAGCTGGAAATGTTCCTATAATAAGATGTAATAACAAAATATAAAATTAAGAAGACTGAAGGTCTACTTTTAGTTGATATTCTTAAAAACTGATAATTATACATTTGTGACACTTAATTTACAAAAATAAATGTATAAAGTAATATATCATTGGTACTTGGTAAAAAATATATATAAGATTGCTTGTCGCATCATATCTAGTTTCATGTATAAGATGTCTCTTCTGCTAGGCCTGGAACGGAATAGATAATTTTAATGGGGTCTTAATATGAAATGTCAACTACAATCTTTTCTATATATTTGCTCAAATTACCTAATCCCAGGTTTATGAGGTGTTCTTCCTATGTAGGAGGCGTCACAATCTCCACAATATTTTATAGAATCCAACTAGTTTAACTCTACATGGTTCTTATCTCATGTTTTTATATTCATTCCTAAAATCTATTTCAATATTTTCTTTTGAAAAAAATTATCCTAATGCTTTCAAATATCATATCTAGATTAGGCTAAGAAACAAAGTGTTAGGCACAAGGCTCAGGCAGCACAATTCTGACATTAAACATAGATGCACAAAAATGTCTGCTTTAACACCACCCACCGGATCCATTTTGAGAATAGCACCATTCTAGCAAGAGGGAATAACTATTATTATCTAATTATAAACAATTAGAGGAACCATAGAAGTCATGAAATCTGGCAGGAAATCAACTCAGCTACCAACGATAGCAGAAGCCAAATAAAGAACTTTGGAGATTGACTGATAAGAACCAACCAATGGGAAGGCAGACTTAGATTGAGATCTGGTTTCCTGCATTCAGTCATGAAGAAGTCATCACAGAATTTCTGAAAGCTTGGCAAACAAATTTTTTCTGCAAAGTCAAGCACAAATGAAAAATCTGTGTATAAAAAAAGTTTTCAGTGTAAAGTTTTCATGAAAAACCACCATTGGTAAATTTTAAAAAGGCTGTTCGTGATTTGAAATGTCAACTGGAATTAGTAGAGCTAATTATTTAGGAATGGGGATTTACCTGGTATCATTAAGGCTTTCAAAATAGTTTGTCAACACTCTGCAGATGTAATTGGTATAATTATTAGTAATTAGAATGTTTTCTTACTTATGTCATTGCAATTGGATCTGCTAAAAGGTTGTAATTTGAAGTCTGACATGTTAAAAAAAAATTTATGCTCCAGTAGCTTCAATTTTCATTTAATCACAACTTTATTTATCAATCCTCATGAAGAAAAATCCTGTTTTCACATAATCATATCTATAATATGCATAGATAAATAAATTCTGTTAAATCAAATATAAAATTTGCCAAACCCAATACTTAGGGTTATTTTAGTAAAGGGATATCACTCCCTCAAACATCTTTGAGACATACAATACTACCTTTGCATTAATTGAATTAAGTCCTAGGTCAAAGGATAAATGCTGATTGTTTTATATTTTATATAGTTGCTGATTATTTTATAGTTTCTTCATTTAGATCAAAATTACCCCAAAACATGATTTAACTAATTTTATTTATTTACATACATAATAAAGAATGAAATATGTAAAGGTTTGTTTTGAAAAATCAAATCCTAATGCTTTAAAGAACTGTTGGTTATCATTGTTTTACAAGGCATTTGTTAAAAAATTGAATTTGAGTATAAATTGTCTTCATAACTTTAATTTTTAAAAATATATACCATTTAGTGAAAATATAAAACAGTATAACAATTAAAATATCTATTTTCAGAATAATGAGGAATTATTGACAGCATTTTGATTTAATTCTTTCCTGTTTTGCCTTGTTTTCATATTAATAAAAACCATTGGTTTTATCTTAACTCTTTATACAAATTTAATCTAGTTCATTTCATTGCCTTTTGATTACATGAAATGAAAAATAACTGTGTAATTGATTTTCTCTTGAAGGATCTCTTTCTGCAACTAGTGGCGGGTCTTGTGATGAGGATGATGATCCACTTGGATGCCGAAAGAAACAAAAAAGAGGAGTCTTACCAAAACAAGCTACATCTATTATGCGCTCTTGGCTTTTTCAGCATTTAGTCGTAAGTTTTGTATCTTTTTTCATTTTAATTATGATGATTTGGTAAATTAAAGTGTTAGGAAAGTAGATTGGTTTTCATTCAATATTTTGAAGTGCTCTTTATATTTTAGCCAATAAGCTGGGTTATAGTACCAGTTGAATTTTAAGCTGAGTGGTCTGATCATATATGTACACATATCTATTTATTTGCATTTGTCCCATGTGTGCATGTTTGTGAAATACCTGAAGAAATGTCCTTCAACCTGAGATGGAGAGTAGTGCTATAAAAATAAAAATTTCTGAAGAGAACTTAACCCCTATCAAAAACTCCTGGAATTTCTCACTAGCCCAAATAATCCCTAGACCCCTCTCTCTCTGTATTAGATTCTCCTGCACTCTATCCCAGCACCATACCCTTTCCTTTCTTAGCAGGTCCGTGAGAGAATGACTGACATAAAACAATTGTGGGAAGAATTTCATACAGTAGTGAGGCATTCCCAGGAACCTCATAGTCTGAAGAAGAATAAGAACCTCATAGAAGCCTAGTTGAACAGATTGAGAAGTTCCTCTGCTTCTGGCCCCAAATGATAGTTGAGTTGGTTTACCTGATACTCCTTTGGCAGGTTGTCAAGGAGTGTTCTAGTCTCTCATCTTCATTGCCAAATTTATCATTCTGGCCTAACAAAGTCCAACTCCTCTGGTGGCTTGATGTTAGTAGTGCATCCAGCAGAGAGTTCTGCCATACCTGACACCATGTTAGGAACTTCATTGACCTTCCTCTTAGGTTGTGTGAGTTTTTATAAACTATAAATACATAACAACTACTTAAAAATAAAACCAAAGACTAAAAACTTTATCCACAAAATATGTGTTCATATATTACCAATAGTAATATTCATAATCCATTACAACTCCTTATAGATGCAAATTTATTGGCCTCAAGCACTTATTTTTATAGAGACCCATACTGCTAATACTACACTAGGGAACTTCAATAGTATTTGGGAATCCTTATAGTAATAACATTTTGAAGAAAAAAACTGATTTTAGATTTGTTAATTGATCAAAATATATTTTATAATTATGGGTGATTTACATGACATGAAAAATTCAAATATTTGTCAGCTATGATGCTGAGGAATCAGTTAAGTTTATGCAGTTCCTGTTTGATAGATTTTTGAAAATTCTGGATTGGAATTGATCACATAAATTTTCTTCTATTACTTTCTATGTTATTGTTAATATTTTAATGATTAAATTTTAGCATCCCTATCCTACTGAAGATGAAAAGAGACAAATAGCTGCACAAACAGATCTTACTCTTCTTCAAGTAAACAACTGGTTCATCAATGCTAGAAGAAGGATTTTACAGCCAATGCTGGATGCATCAAATCCTGCTGAGACCACGAGTGAGTGATTTCTTAGCATGTAGCAAAACTTAATTATACCCTTTTTAGTGCAGCTTAATTTATTAAGTCAGCCATCTGCACTAAAACTGCTTCTAAGTTCTTACTTTTTTTTTGTTTAATCCCTTTGGGGTACTCCACAATCTGTCTCATTTTTATTTTCTCACTTATTGCTTTCACCTTCCTCTCTCCTCATCCTTTTTCTTCTAACCTCTCTTTGTCTCACCCTTACACATCTTCTTCCTTTCTTATATTCTTTCTCCAGATAATCTCTCTTGCCTTTTTGCCTTCAATCAGTTTTTCTCTCAATGTCTCTCCTAGTTTTTTCTCTCTTTCTCTCTCATAAACATCCTATCGCTTTCTTTCTTTCCCAGCTTTCTTACTTTCTTCATTTATTTTTTCCTATCTTCACTTTCAAAGGGTAAATAGAAATTGTTCTTTTTTTCTCTTATGGTTTTGGAAATACAGTTAACTAAGAATGTGATTATGACACATTTGATGCATTTATATTTTTTGGAGCGTTTAAATGTTTTGAAAATATTTTATCTCATTTCACCAGGTGTCAACAATTCAAACAGTAACAATAACAAAGCTCCTGGCATGCTTAAGAAGAACAAGCAGTGCAATGGCTCTAAAATCCCTCATCGTTATTGGCCTGATACTATTGCCAGGCTGGGATCGATTGATAGCAACCCTGGTAATTAAATCATTAAATGTTATTTTTTTAAATAAAGGCTTAATTATTTATTTAATAAAGGCTTAACTTTTCCTTTAGGTGTGTATGATGAGACATGACATAACTGAAGTGTACATCAAAAATGCAAAATAATAAAATCTTCATTATATTTTAGCCTCTGCTTTGCAACCAAAAATGGTTAATAACATATTAAACTACATCTCAAATTATAAAATTATTAAGAGCTTTCAAATTAATTTTTCTCCAAATTATTATTGTATGACTTGAAATTTTTAAGTTTTAATACTTTGTAGCAGTTGTCTTTATTTTATAGTGATTAATAATATGAGAAAAGAATGATATTTTTGCCATAGGCAAAATAGACTCTTAAGCTGAGTTCGGTCACTTAACAATGCTGCTAATAATTGTTGAGAACTGAAGTTACTCCCCCCTCTCCCTCTCCCTCTTATTGTATCAGTTTTCATATTTTAACTATGAGTTGATTATCTTTTCTTGGCTTCATAAAAAATTTAGTTTTATGATTTAAACTCTTTTTCTTTATTTAAAATTGAATGATCTTAAAATACTCTAATAAAAATTTTTGGACCTCAAGATAGAAAGTTAATGTGTCACTTAAAGGTAGAAATATTAAAAATTTTAAAATAATTGTTATAATTTTTTTTTAGATGGAAGTGATTGGGAAAGCAGCTGTGAAGCTGAGGGCAGCGAAGGCATTCAACAAAGTGAGGAAGAATCTCAGCAATGACATTTCTTCATTTGATACTTCTTTCTTATTTATGTATTTCTAAATACTCAAAAATAATTACTCATTACTAATTAAGCATATTCTTGTGCATATTTATTAATTTTTGTACATGGATTGTGCATGACTGCACATGCACACTGCATTTGTGCTTCTGTTTGAAGACTACAGTAAACCTCTGTGTGCCTGGCCGTACTGTATTTAAATATATGCTGAATAGATTTTAATGAAATTTTGGAGAGAAAAAATATTGTATACATTCTTCAAAGACTTGTTCAAATGAGTAATTTTGTTAATCTGTACTGCTAGATTATTTTTATACTTTTGTCTCGAAAACTCTTGAGAATCATGTTGAACTGAGATCTCATACATATATTAGTATTAAAATGTAAAATGTGCACATAAATTAAAATAAAATCAAATTGATTAGGCCACTAAAAAAAACATTGTTAGTCTTTTATTTTACTAATAATTTGTGTATATAAAACCTGTAAGCTAGTGTAATCCTTTTTAGTATAGATTCTGGCTCCATGTCATTTCAGCAACCCTACTAATATTTCTGTTTGACATTTTGTGTTATAATGAGTTAAGTTTATGAAAAAAAAAAAATGCAATTTTTGTATTTTATCTTCTAATGATTCTCTAACTGTACTTCATTTGGTAAAATGAACAGTTTTCCATGAACTATGTTTGTGTGGATGACAAAGGGAGAGAGATATCTATGTATCAATGATATGAGATGTCAACCTCTTTGAAATAGAAAAGTATATTTGTTTAGTTAATTAGGTGATTATAAAAAGTTTTTAAATCAACTAATAAACTGCGATACCCAAACTGTTAAATGAATTTATTGTTTTAAAAATAAAATTGCATTCTCAAATGGAAAGTCTTATGTGTTTTATATAAATAAAAATCTCTATTATGACATCAAAATTCCTAGTTTATTGGCTAGAAGTGTTTTTTATTTATCTTTGTTTCATTAACTTTTGTTTCTAGTTAATTTGTTATGCTTTGCTTCAATTATAGGAATCGATAATTACTTCAATAAATTTGATTTTTACCAATTGTATTAAAAGTTGTTATTTATGAATATTTTAAAAATTGTGGTTTATTTTGCATGAAAATACTGCACAGACTGATTTTTTCAAAATTTAATGTTGAAATTGTTTGCTCTTTAAAACATAAAATGCAATATTTTGAATGGGGAGGTTTATAATTTTATCTATGCTTAGTTAAAGAAAATTCAATTATCCATTATAAACACTGTTGAGTTATGTTTTCATGTAGTTGAATTAAATCATGAAAGTCATTTTAATGATAAAATGCTATTTGACAAAATGTCATTTATAAATATTAAGATTTTAATGATAATTGTGTTATTCATGATACTTTATTTTATTTTATTTTTTTTAAGGGATGAAAGTGTCTTCCATTTGGCTTTAATAAGAGTAGAACATATATAGGTTGAACTATAAATTTACCTGGCTTATATTTAAATAAAAGAAGAAAATTTCAAAAGCTGATAAAATCTTAATAAGTCTTCAACTTATAGATGATAAAGATGAAGATTAAAAAATAATATAATAAAAATGTTGAATTCTTAAGAGTGATAGAGTTTTAAAAAAATCTTAGAGAGATCCATCTCAGCTACAATTTAAAAGACAATATTGCCAAATACAAATTCGGAAGCTTAAGTAAAATTTTGTCCTTTGTATTAAAAGATGACAGCATAGCCTAAGAAAAAAAATATAAGCTTTTAAATAATTTAAGAGTTTCAGTAACTGACTTTCCTCAACCTTGTTTTGTTTCTGTCACCGTCCACTATGGTATAGTAAAATATTGAGGGACAATAGGAAGTTAGTTTCATTTAAGGCTTTTATCCAACTTGATTAATAATTAATACATATCGTGAATGCCAAGCTTATTTTTGCAATTTATTTATTTTTTAATTTTGAAAAAAAATATTGAGATATTTTATTTCAATTTGTTGCAATGAGATTAGATAATGACATAGCATCTTTTATTTTTTAAATATTTATGAGAATTTTGGTTTCTCACTGTTATTATGTCTTCCTATAAATATGACAAAAATTAATTCATATTTTTAATGTCACTCTTCTTGTATATCTTCATTTCAGTTATAAGGCTTTAGTGATTTATAATAATAAAAAAAGCTGTATAAAGATTAAATTACTACTTATTTGCAATATATTTTGGTGATATTTTGTTTAGTTAAATTATATTTAATATATTTTATTCTAAATTTTCAAANAAAATATATTAAGGAAAAATAGATAAAGAACTAAATAATTCTTATAGTTATATATATATAAATGTGTATGTAGTGTATTTAACACATCTCAATTTCATTTTTTTGTTTTAAGGGGCAAAATAATTAAATACAATAATAATTATAATTAATTAGCAAGGCTGTAGTCTCATTAATATATTCAAAACCTCATTAACTGTGAGAGAAGCCATTTGTGAAAATAATTCATGACATTTCACTATCATTCTGATGATTGGAATTGGACCATATACTAACTAATCTAAATATTGAAAATACATAATATTCCTAGTTATTTAAAAAAAAAAAAGAAGAAGTTTATTATATCATTTGGCTTCACTTCGTATTTTTCTAAATTCTAGCTAATGTCTTAAAAACGTTTTTTTTTTTGTTTTATATCCCGTCTTCTGATGAACTTAATTGTAATTGTTGCCATATTTTTTGTAAAATTTAGTAGACTCTATTAGATTGAGAATTAAATAATACAAAGTAAATGAATGAATTAAACCAAATAAATATAAATAAAATATAAAACCCAAAATCTTGCTGAATGCATGAAAGTATAATCAAAACTTTTATAATTCGGTAATTATTTGTAATTTCATTCATTGACTTTTTAAATTTATTTTGTTTTGTATAGTACATGTAAGAAGTGATAAATTTTATGTTTTGGCATCTTATTTATATTTGTTACAGTGTCATTTGATATAAACAGCTCTAGGGTTATTTCTGGATCCAGCTCTACCTTTCTCAGAAATAGTTTTTTTATTGAAGCCCGAAAATAAAATTTATGAATATATATATTATATATATNTTTTAGCATGAGATGCATACCGTTTTCATTTTTATTTTACTGGCCCCAATTGTGTATAGGTAAATTAATATATTTTTTAATTATATAATTTAATGCACTTTCCTAGTCTAATTTATAAATACAATGCTCATACAATTTTTTTTATTTTAATATTTGTGAATATAGATTTTAATTTACATACCATTCACAGTAAATTTGTCAAATAGTTGTAAATGTTAAGGATTTTAATATTTCAATAATAATTTGTCACCTATTAAATGCTCTCTTGTTTATTATTATTGCTTTGCTCTTGAATGTTGTTGATTTAGGGAATATTTTTTATGAATGGTTTTATTTGTAAAGTCATTTTTATAGTTAAAATAATCTAAAGTGATATTTCACTAACTTTGGCTCAAAACCTCAAAGAGAGGTAATTTTTATGTATAAAAATACTGTTTATTTATAAGTCTATTTGAAAAAAAAAAATTTTTATTAGAACATATTCTCTCAAAATTAACATATTCTCTACCTAAATTGGCTGCCCCTCTTGAGTCGTTTTACCATTTATGTTTAAAATCTCCAAGCTTTTACCTATTTAAAAAGTAGTTACCGTACAATTTTATGTTAATAACCAATGGTCCCTTGTTAGTCTGAACTTAATTGCTGAAAATTTATTTTAAAAAATCTGATTTTGAAATACGTGTTTGACATATTATACTCATGTCAGCAGTACTATTATGTTCTCATGCTATCTCTTGTGTTATGAAAGTGTTTTGTGGATTTTCTTGCTGGCTAAGCTGACCAGTGAAAATTGAGAGTGTATTGTAAACTTGTTACTTTATGTAAGTTATGTCTTATATATTTTTAATATTATTACATATAAGGAAATAAGAAGAATTAAAAAAAAAATTAACCTATGTTATGTTTTATTTATTGTAAATTAGTTTAGTTCAACAATATCAGATAGAGTCAAAGAAAATTTCATTATGTTTATTTTTGCAATTAAATTTTGCTGCAAATTTAACTGTAATTTTTTTCCAAAACTAAATCCTTAAATTATGTTGTTGTTATACAAGAAAACTTATCCACACTAAGTAGAATAATCACTGTTATAGTTGACATTATGGAGACCTATTGTGCCCCTTCAGATGGTGCTTCTTGATGATGGTAGTGTTAAAGTGATAGGGAGAGATATGTCCATTCTAGTAGAGCCTCTAGTTGAGTTTACTTGACTTGAACTACCTTGGGTCTTGATTTCCTTGGTCCTTGCTTTCTGAAAAACTCTATTTCTCCTTTAAAAATGCTCTCTAGAGTATATATTTTTTTATTACCTTTCAACCACTAGAGGAGAATTATCTACTAGTTGTCATCTGAACACACAGATGCTTGGAATATTTCTCAGTCAATCCTTTCCGAGTCAATTTCTCGGTAATCCTTTCCTGGAGTAGACATGAACTTATTGTGCCAGTGTGAAAGCATGTCAGATCTTAATTCTCTCTGAACCCATTTTTTGACCCAATTTAGTGCTTATATTTTACCTTAATGAAAAATAGTAAAAATTAAATGAATAAGAAGTATGTCCAAAATCGTGTGCATTTGTACTTCAGTACTTCCTGAATGCCTTCTCACAGTTAAAGTGGTCTTAATTGTTTGTTTTTTTATAATCTTGATCTTTACTACAGAAATATCAGACAAGATAAAATTTAAGTTGAGATATTATTCTATAATATAATAAAGATTCGATTCATATATCCCAGTAAAACTGTAATATCTTTTCATACTACTGGCCAAGCTACTAGTAGATTATGGTGGTCTTGTGAGAGATTCTCCCTTTAAATAGATATAAAGGTTATTCACAATAACATTAATAAAGTTTATTCCACTTAAATTTGCATTTAACTAGGGACTATTGTTATTCACAATACTGTTAATATGTTATTCCTTAAATGGTTAAAAACAATATGACTAAGGCCTGCTATTTTAAAATTTGTAACATTGTCTAGTCTCCTAATAATATGTATGTTATTAATTTGACTATTTGCTCAATTAAATTTTTTTTTTTTTGCTCAGAATAAAAATAAAATATCTAGAAAAAACTTGTGATTTTTCATGAGTTTTTTTTTTCTTATATACATAATGAAATTAAATTTTCTGATTTAGATTTCATTATATGTGTCTAAAGATTTTTTCAAGCTTTAGCTATTAGTCGCTTGAGGAATATTGAGTCCAAAATTGCTTACTAGAAATGTATGCATTTGCAAAATGGAACTAAAAACAATTTGCTATTTTGTTTAATTTTATGCAGCATTAGTTCTAATTAGATAGTAAAGAAACATAGAATATGACTAATAGGTTGTCAATATCCTTGTGAATTAAATATTTGATTAAAAAAAATGTAATATTGCTTATTTAAAAGTATTTAGATTAAATAGGATTAAAATGCTTTTAAATGGGAATAACTTTTGATGGACTGAAATTTTCAATGCTTTTTTTTTTTAAGATTCTTTTTAAAATATTTTTCTTATTAATATTCTAAAATTCACATTTATGAAAGTTTACAATTTTGAAATTTTATGTGCAGTGTTGCAACATTTGCACTATTTGTGTGCTATTCTGAAATTAATTGTGATTTGAATAACTTGTAGGATTAAAAAATAAATTATTGAACATTATGTGATGGAGAATAGATTGTGAGGAAATGTGTATACGATTTAGTATCTAATGATAGCCATGTACAGTTTTATATTTTAGCTCTTTTCCATTTATGAGTTTTTTATTATAATATTTCTAAAGGATGTGTCATTTTGACAATTTGCTTCCAGAGTTAGTCCTTATAGTTCATTAATGCTTCTGAGATGTGATTATAGCAGATACATCTTTAATTTTATAGTTCTCATGTATTCAAAGATTGTTTATTTATTGTCATTTACATAAATACACATCTGTATAATTTTATTTGAAGTTTTATTACCCTTATTTTCATTATAGTCCTGAAAGAATGGATGTCTCAAAAATTAATATTTTTTAGAAAAAAATTTAATTATTTTTTAAATCTTGGAAAAATAAAATGTTATTTTTTTAGTTTCTTGAATATAAAAGTAAATTATTAATTTTATTTTTAGGTAGTATTTTGCATTAGATATTTTATTAATTATTAATTTATAGACCTGATTACATAAAGAACTGAAGCTAGAATTAAGAGTAAATAATTTATGTAGCCAGAGAACTAGTACATTTTAATAGTTTTATTCATTAATACAAATTTGGCTTGATCTTAAGAATGTTAAGTTCTTTTTATAAATTTACTTAAAAATAAGAGTTTAGCCATATACTTTTTTCTGTGGCTGTTGGGTCTTAGGTAAAACATAAAACTTCATTTTTGGTGTATCAGTATACAAAAATGTATTTCTATCCTCAGGGCCAGTGTACAAACAAAAACCACTATTTACAAAAATTATCAGTCAATTATTAGATGATTTTAGTTGAGGTTTGGTCAAGGTAGATCCCCCCCCCCCCAAAATACAAATTAAAAAAAGAGTATTTTTTAAAAAGATTATCTGCCTTAAAATCATCTAATAATAATATCTACAGTCAAAAAACTCTGCCTTTGAATATTATCAGTCAATGTGTTCTTAGAAGAACTTAAAAATATAAAAAAAATTAAAATAATTGAAGTTAGTCATTAATTTAAAACAGGAAATAAAGAATAAGCACAGAAATAAATAAATAAGTAACCTCATTAGCATGGATAATTGTTAAACTATAAATATATATGAGTGGTAGGGGCTAGTCAGCCATTGAGCAGCTTGTTTTTGTGCTACTTGTTACTGAGTATGTTATCAGTGTTACAGTGAGCAGTTCACAGAGCCCAAGATGCTTAGTTTTGTAAAGTCTTGTGAAGAACTGCAGAGAAATATTTGTACAAAATGTTAGTATTCAGCTTGTAGAAGTGTGAATTTGGATCAGTTCTTGCCAACACTTCACTCAATCAGAGAGAGGCTGTTGTCAACTGACCAGCCCTTTAACAGCCTTTACAGATAAAGTAGTGTGCTCTCAACCTGTGGGGCTCACACATTGTTGGCCATAGGTTCGTATACAGTCGCCTTCCAACTTTGTCTCTCTCTTGAAATATTTACTCATGCAATGTGTGCATGACAGTTCTTATCATACTAAACCACTAATATTTTAATCTTTATAGAATCACTGATCCTCAATCCAAACCCATATAAATCACTTCCCACAGAGGAAACAAACGTGGAAATGTCGAAAGCTCTTAAAACTCTCAAGCCTCAACTATTATCGTGAAAATTATTAAACATTTTCACCTTCTATGCTCACAACTTAACCACATGGTTAGGAGGGAAAACTGCGAGTCGCCATAAGAAATTTGCACCTCTCCTACTCAGTAATCTTAGTAGCTCAATTTAAAATATGTGTTTTAATACAAAGAAAATTCAAACGAATTAGATTATCCGAAATATTAAAAATAAATAAATAAAATGTTTATTTGATGTATAATTAAGTGAGATCTAAGTGAATTTTCAAAAAATGAAATTGATAGCCCTTATGTGGCTAGAAACCCTCTTAAATGCTTTCAGCTATTTACAATTGGCTTCTTTATTTTAAAAATAGCTACCCAACCCTCTTATTTAAATTTTAAAGAATGTTCTATATGTTTGATAAAAATTAATTACCACAGGCAATTAATGTTACAAAATAGCATTTTACACAAGTGGTAAATAATTGTTTTTGAGACTGCATTAACAAAGAATTTTCAATTTGTATGTAAAGTTTTTTCCGGGTTGGACCGTGTTAAGTTTTTGATGGTTGCCGAGCTTTCGCACATCGTGTGATGGCTTCTTCAGGGCTGAATAGAGAATGAGAGCTGACTTCAAATTGTGAATGTGGATTTGAAGTCAGCTCTCATTCTCTATTCAGCCCTGAAGAAGCCATCACACGATGTGCGAAAGCTCGGCAACCATCAAAAACTTAACACGGTCCAACCCGGAAAAAACTTTACATGGATTTGAAGTCAGCTCTCATTCTCTATTCAGCCCTGAAGAAGCCATCACACGATGTGCGAAAGCTCGGCAACCATCAAAAACTTAACACGGTCCAACCCGGAAAAAACTTTACATACATCTGATGACTGTGGAAGCCTACGTGAAATTTTCAATTTTTTAAAACTCCCTTTCCCTTAAGCTGATTTAAATGCTTACACTACTAGGTAGAAAATAATTAATACATAAAATTAGTTTTAGTCTTTTATTTTTAAAATTCTGGGCAGTAGAAAGTGAATAGTTAAAACAATATATATAAATAGCAATAAAGAACAGTTGGGATAGAGAGTACAGTGCACACACAAAAAGAAAAAATCACAAGGAGCAAAATTTTTGGGGGTCTCTCGCCCTCTGTCGGTGAGAAATGAAGAGATCTCTTCACTTCTCACCGACAAAGGGCGAGAGATCCCCAAAAATTTTGCTCCTTCTGATTTTTTCTTTTTGTGTGTGCAATGCACGTTCTATCCCACCTGTTCTTGATTTCTACATATCACAGCCGCGAGTGTTTCACTTTCTTTATATATATATATATATAAAGTGTGGAGTGTGGCCCTGTGTATAAGTGAGTATATATATAAAGTAGGCTATTTAAAGAATTGAAAATATTTTCAAAATTTGCAAAGTTTTCAACAAGAATTGCTAAATTTCTTCGGAGGAAATTGGTAAAAACAGGGTAGAAAAAACTTAACTAATGAAATATGTATTAATATAAAATTTCACAATAAGTTCCTATAACCAAGTTTATAAATTTACTATACACACAAAGATAATTACTATATGTACACATAGAAGTATTTCTGGTCCAACAATGACAATATTTACAAACTTAATACAACAACAGGAAACTTGTTAATAAATTTGTCAGGTAAAGAAGTGTGAGATTACACTTTAATACAAGACTGAAAAAAATATATAAAAAATAAATATTTTGTGTTTCAAACGTGGACCAAGTCCAATTATAAAAAATAATTTAAAAGTAAAAAATAAATTTCTTCACAAAACAAATATGATGAATGCTTTGGTTCATATATGAAACAAAAATTCCAAGTATAATAGTTATTAGAGTTGGTCCACTTGATGGGCAACACATTAAATATTCTTACTTGCACTTAAAATAACTGACTCTAAATCGGTAACTTCTTGTCGAGGCATCAGTAAAAAAGAGATATATGTTCTTGAATATACTAAAATTAAATTAAAAATAAATTAAACTTAAAAGTGAAAAAAAAAAATCAGTCAGAAATGTATTAGTGAGGAAAGTTAAGAATGCTCATTTCAAGGTGGAGTAAATCTCTCGGAAAATACTTTAAGGCGATAGGCAGGATCTAAGATAGGGTTGAGGGTGGAGGAGGCATTCTGTATCCTATTTCTAAATCGATCCCTGTCAACTCTATATTTCTCCCAAGGGCCAATTCTTGCCGCTCTACTAGCAAAATCCCAGACAACAAGGGGGTGAATCTTCACAAGCTCTCGTTCATTTTTCCATTTCACCATCTAGAGAAACAAAAAAAAAGTATGAATTACCCACTTTAAAAATATATCTTTTACTTTATCATAAAATATTAAATACGAATAAAACATATCAAGACAGAATATACTGATGAAAGAAAAAATCTCTTCTGATTAAGTTTTAATCATGCATAATTATATATCATCATTTATTTGTGAAAAGTAGAATTTTTATTTAATCGCTATCCATTCCAATTAAGAATCAGCTCCAGTATATTATTTATAAAAAGCAATATTTATTAGCCAAAATTATTCTTTTTACTAAATTTAAAGCATAAAGCTTTAACAAATATTTATTTGGCTGTGTGTTATTATCCAACGTAGATTTTAAACAATTAATGAGAGGGAATAGAATAAAAAAATCTATCTGTCCCAGCCAGGACTCGAACCTGGATCTCTTGCTTGCCGGGCCGGAATGCTCTCCCGGTTATGTAATGGAAGCATTCAGGCCCAGCAAGCAGGAGATGCAGGT
Organism: Oncopeltus fasciatus; assembly: GCA_000696205.2. Classification (NCBI taxonomy): domain Eukaryota; kingdom Metazoa; phylum Arthropoda; class Insecta; order Hemiptera; family Lygaeidae; genus Oncopeltus; species Oncopeltus fasciatus. The sequence continues at coordinate 896,289 of KZ806891.1, forward strand.
TCGAATCCTGGCTGGGACAGATAGGTTTTTTTATTCTATTCCTTCTCATTAATTGTTTAAAGCTTTAACCTGCTTTATGTTTATATTTTCATAACAAGCATAATTAATGTAATGAAAATATTATTTTGTAGGAGGCCAAAGAGTTAAATAACAAAAAACAGAGATAATTAATATATATCATTATACAATACCTGCTATTATGCTGGTTTTAAATTTTTGATGAAATAATGGAATTTTTATTTATAAATATTAATTTAGTTGTGGCGGTCCGAAAGCAGGAGATCCAGGTTTGAGTCCTGACTGGGACAGATAGATTTTATATTCAATTCCCTCGCATTAATTGTTTAATGGAATTTTTGAATCTTGCCCTTAGAAGTTTTTATTGAGACATGTATGCATTTATAGCATAGGTTCTATGGGTATTTATTTATGGGCCAGTTACCAACTGACAGCTCTTTTCCTACGACACTAAGTAGTGTCCCTTAGAAAGACCTATAATTTGCCTTTAAAAAAAACAAAACAAATTCATGAAATTCACTCCCATTAGCCAAGAAATTGCAAAGAATGTCTTTAAAACTTATCCTTTCCATGTAATATTTTTAAATATTTGTTATAACTATTCAGCCCCAAACCAGTTCATGCCCAGAACCAAACATGCACATGGATCTATGTAATACATTTTTCCACACCTAATCCTAGAAATTAATATTAATTAATCATTAAATTATTTATTTCTATTTGAAAGAGAATTAATTTACAATTTCCAGAGTTCACGATACATTCATCAAGGCCAAGCTCACCTAACACTAATATAACACTCTAATAGTAATAAAATTCATAATAAGCTTTGAAGTTATTTTAAAACAAATAAATATAAAATATTTATAAAACACAATTTCCTTTATTTAAAATAAACCATAACAGATATATTACTATATAAATGCAAACTACTTATATTGTTATTGAAA
>KZ806891.1:897422-909239 GCA_000696205.2 Oncopeltus fasciatus
TTATTATAAATTGTTAATAAAAAATAAAAATAAAAATTGACTCCTAAAGGACTATTTATATAACAGAAAGTTCTGCCTCAAGGAAAACTGGCTTGTGAGAAAGACGAAGACCTTGAGGACTACATGCCAAAGTCAGGAGCAGTCTATCTTATGCCCTTGAGATAGAGCTCTTAATGAATAAAAGCAGACGTATCTGGTGCATGTATTGTGTGGATGCCTATTCTGTATTGTACTTGAATGGTACAGGCACAATTGTATGAAGTACCTCTTTGGTACATTAAAGCCTCAATGGGTCTAGCATTATGCACTGCAACTTATTTAGCCAATATCCTAATACAGAAACATACATACATATTCAATATAATAATTAAAAAATATAATGTCTGGCACTCAAGTAGTGGGGAGGAGGAAAGCATAGCTTTTTCAATGTACAGTAATATGTAATGAAATACTATAGAAGCCATTGAGCATATGGAAATTTCATATTTAATGAATTGAATTGGTTATTTAGAAATTCGGTATAAATACTTAGGAATGTTTAATTTCTTTATCTCCTTCTCTCCTACTCATTTTCCTCTCTCTCATTTGCTTTTTCACTGTTTACTCCTCTCGGTCCGAAGTCCACCACTAGAAAGCTAAGCTTCCAATATTGCAAGAGAAAGAACTAGCTCATCAACATGGCAGAATAAAGGAGAGAGAATGCAAAAGCATGAAACACAGGAAAAAAGGTATAACCTTTTCCTTGAATGTTTCCTGTTAATCTCTTTTCCCTTGTAGAATTGTAGATCAGTAACTTTTACTACTATTTTTCCAAAATAAATTTTTTAAATGAGCTTTGAAAAAAAAAATCGATCTTAAGGTATTTAATGTAACTTAAATTCCTCTTCATAAAAATAATTTAAGGATCAGAGTATAACACAAATATTAAATTAGATAAAAATAACAAATATTCACTTTACATAATAAGATATAAAAATTATTTGATGAATGAAGAGTGTTAATAAAAAAGAAATGGCTAGTAAAATATATCCTTCTATTAATTTAATTGCCAATTAGCTTTTAAACATGATAAATTTATCATCAAATATGATTTCTTTAAGAATAATCATTACTTTTAAATATTACTTCATAATTGATTTACTAAACATGAATGCATATTTTGCTTCTAAAATTTAAGTATTTTGAAAATAAATTTATTTACTAACAATCACTCATATTAATATAATTTTGAGGGTCTTCATTATAATTTTTTTCCTGAATATTTTCATTATATATAATGAAATATAATATTTCATTATATTGTACATACCCAATGTACAAACCAAACAATACACAATCTAATAATTATAATCCAACACCATTTAGTTATATCCAAAAATAAATTTTATAATAAGTATAGAGCTTATACTGAGACCAAACCATGCATTTAGTTTTTTCTGAAAAAGAAAAAAACTTAATACATCGCAAACAGAATAATAAAAAGGAAAACCATAAATGGATGTTTATTAATCTGCGAAAAGTTATTTGTGCTGCATTTGACTTAGATGAATCTCTTAAAGAGATAATCAGAGGTTGACAGAATTTTTTGATAGTACTCATTTGCACTTGCTTCAGGAAGTCTTTGTAGAGTTATCAATCATGCTGGATACCTTGCTTTTATAGCTTTATTTAGTTCTTCATTTTATGGGGCACAATTAGATATCTTGGGCTTAGGTCGTTGCATTTCATTCAGTTTTACTAATGCTACTTTTTTTGAATTCCTCTATTTGTTATCCCCACATTTTGCCTGTTCAAGCTTTGAGTAATTAGGCAATGACAAAATTGTTCTGTAGCACATTCCTTTGTACATACATTTATCAGACAGATGTTTACAGTGTTTGCATCTCCAAAAAGTAGTTTATTTGTTTTTAAATAATGAAATTAATTGGGGGTATATAATCCTATATTTAATTTTCTCCAAAAAATGCAAAGAGAGCCAGAAAAAAATAAAATTCTTACTACATCAGACGGGTGAACCCGGGTCCCCTACTTTCCGTGCAGGTATAGGTATATATATATATANCTCTCTCTCTCTCTCTCTCTCTCTCGGTATATATATATATATATATATATATATATATAGAGAGAGAGAGAGAGAGAGAGAGAGGTCAGCACCTCTACACAGTAGATGTGGGTTCTACACCCAGGTGGGTTCGATTCTCGGCTAAGGTAGTAAGATTTTTCTTTTCTCACTCCCTTTGCATTTCTTGTAGTAGTTTATTTGGTTTCTCTCATTATGGCCAGGCAATTTCCAGGTCTCTAGGTGGACAGGCTTGGGATAAGTAATAAGTACCCGATTGGGTCCCTTACTCAGAAATAACAGGCAAATGTTTTGGTCCTCAGTCTCCCTGGTAGTAAAAAAAATAGCATTTCTGTTTCTAACATTAGCCTCCTTAGGTAACCTCTAAATCTGGTACAAATAATGTATGGCCTGCTGTCACTTTAGGATCAAAGCTTTTTAATAAAACTAGTATGAAAACAATTATTGGAAAAAAAAAAAAAACAACTAAAATGGTTATTAAAAGAAATTGTCTTCCTATTAAATCTTCTATGACTGATTTTGGCTACATTGTTATATTTAGGTTGAATTTAAGTTAATAAAGAAAAATATATCTGAACCATAAAGTCAGGTCAGTTGAAACATCATCAAAATAAAATATATTAGAGGCTGGAATAGTCATTTGTTTTTACAGTAGTTTAAAGTCATTCATTAACGTTTATCAAGAATGAAGAGAATCATAAAGGAAAATCTAAGGCCAAGGACTCTTTAATGTCTTGAGTATGCTGATTTTTAATGGAATCATTCCCAACTTAACCTTCAGAGCTGAAATCATTGTTAATGTTCCCAGATATTAAGTTTTTTAAATTAAACCCCCTTCAAACATTTTTTATGATAGGGGAGCTTATCGAGGGATGTGAAAAATTGAAAGAAGAAAAAAACTTAGTCACACAGGAGCTGTGAAATTTAAGCGATTGCCCATGTTTCACTAAGATGGATATAAATGAAGAATTAATTTAGAGGTAGTTAATAGTAAAACCGTCAAACTTAAGGAAAAGGGTTGGTCAGGGATTCGGTCTAGGATTTTTAATTAACAAAAACTAAATTGTAAACATTAAAGTATTATTATTGCCAACCATTTGGCCTAAATTTCAGGTCTTGATTTAGTTACTCTGAAGTATGAGACTCTATCCCTCTATCACTCGCATTACCCCGAACAAGGCCGAAACGTTGGCAAGAAATTAGTTTACACTTCTTCAAAATCCCAAGTCCGAATCCCCGACCAACTTCCTCACAAATGATGAATTTTACCAGTAAAAAATTTGTTACAATTTAAAAAAAAAAATAGAGAAGTGTTATACATTGTAAATTATTTAATTACATTGCAGGTCATCTTCAGTGTTATCACATATAAGTGTGGGGAGGAGCTTGTTGTCACCTGGATCAAATGTTTATGACTGAGCCATCTTCAGGGCTGTTGAATGTCTTAAGAATAAGAAAAAAAAAAAAAAAATTAAATTATTTACATTAGTAAGTTACTTACAGCCTCTAACCCCTCTCCCAACTCCCAGGCCCCTCCACAACCCATTGTTCATCTCAAATAATTTCTCACAAGTTTCAAACCCTACCCCTCTGGGATCAGCTGACTGAGCTCAGTCATGAAAATGAGATCTTATTGACAAAACATCCCCTCTCGCCTTCTTGACAGGTAGGTGTGGTGAATTATATTTTTTTTGTAGTTTGTTTTTTGTATTTTGAATTTTTCTACACATTCATACTTTTGACATCATCTATCTAATAATGTAAATAATTTAATTTTTTATTTTTATTTTTATTCATACGACATTGTATTTCAACAGCCCTGAAGATGGCCTACAATGTAAGCCGACATGTTTGCAGATAATTTAAAAAATACACATTTTTTAAATTTGTATTTTTTTTTTTTTGGATATACCTTGATCTAATAATAATATCTATGGTCAAAAAACTCTCCATTAGAATATTAGATTTTGCATGATTCATATATGCAGGGTTCACTAGAAATGGAAAGTTTGTAAAACTTCTTGTTAACTTAAATAGAAATGAAGATAACAATGTTTTAAATATGGGTTTTTCTCTAAACCCTACCCCCTTTAAAACCATCGAAGTTTACCAACTAATTCATTTAACAGTTTACAATAAAAATACTAAATTCCATTAATATGAAGGGGGCTCATCCAACACTCAAAATTACATTCCTAAAAATCTTTCTTAACCTGGGTTTTTTTTTTTTAATTTGGGAAACATTAATGTTATAAAATTACATTACACATAATTGTTTTTCATTATTATTACTATTATTTTTTTTGTAATAGTAGTAATAATAAAGGTATTAAGATTTTAAATTTAGGTCTCTCTAGAATGATTTCAGCCATTAATGAAATCATAAAACAGTTTGCAAAAAGAAGCTTAAATATTATATTTTGCCACATCATTTCATAAACTGTGGATGCTACAGTGTGTACACTCATGTAGAAAACAAAATGTAGAAGACTATAATTATGATCTTAATAGCTTCTGCAATACAGAATCAGTATAAATATGTTCAAACTTTTCAGAAGTCATTATCATGAGAATAGTCCACATGGGAAATCTGCTAAAAGAGAAACAGGACAAAACTACTATAAGAGAAGATAACAGTTCGAGTTTGGCTCTCTTACTCTTAATCTCAACTGTAAAGTTTTGTTTCATGAGTTTAGTAAATCTTTAAGCAAAATCTAATAGGTAACAGACACACTCTCAAACACTCATATAACTTTGTTGCAGAGAAAAAGAAAAACTTACTTTTTTTTCATTCTTCAGAGGAAGGGATTCTTTTGCCGAGAGAGAAAGTGGCTCAGAAATGGGTGAAATAGTAGTACCCTGAGGACAAAAATTTATTTTATTATCAAAAAGCTTCTAAAAAAAGAAAAGAAGAGAATTAAAATATAAACAAACCTCATCTGAAATTTCTTCATCAGAACTTTCTTCATCTGAAATATCACAATATGTACCTTCATCATCATTTTCGAAAACAATGAAGCTGTCATCACTTTCAATAGAGCACTCAGATAAAGTTCTACACACACTTTTATCGGTTTCAGAACTATCTGAGGAAGAGGAAGAGGATTTAGTTCTGCAAATTCCTGGACTGAAAGTTGTTTCAGGAGATAATTTACAAATACTTGAAGAAATGTTTGGTAAAAGGTCTTGATCTTCAAAATTTGTTCCAGTAGATATTTGAAAAAAAATTTCACAGCTTTTAGTACTCCTTTTTGGTGCATTCATTGGTGGGCTGTTTATAGGACAAACCTGTGGTACTGTACAATTATGACTATTCGAAAATTCTCGAGGTCTAGGCTTTTCTTTAGTAACTTCTGCATATGTTCTTTTAGGCATTTCAACTTCATTATCCTGAATCATGGCCTCAGTAATATTTTGGTTAACAGCAACCTCAGAACTGTCTTGTGAGAATTTGTTAAATATAACTAACAGGTTATCATGGTATTTCTCGGGAGTATTAATTGTGCTATCATTTCCCACTAATCCTCCAACAATACAAGATACTGACATACTTCTATTTGTGATAGGTTTTGAAGGAAATGATGAGAGAGACATATTTGAAGAACATGAATAGGAACGCGATGGCAAGGGAGCAGTACCACTTGATTTGGGCTGGCAATTAATTGCTTTCTGTTTAAAGCCAGAAATGAAATCTATAAATGGATCAACATTAAGCTTGCTCGTCATGCATGGGTGTCCCTCCATGGTATTAGAAGTGCTAAAACATCTATTAAGGTTTGGCTGCAAAAAAGGCATATTGAATTTTTTCTGAGATGATTTCAAATTGAAATTATAATCCATCGTGAAAAGTTATTTTTGTTTAGATTAAAGTGCATAAAAATAAAATACAGCGATGACAGTTAAGAATTTAAGTAACATTTCTAAACAGCACACATACTTATAAAAATCGAAAAACCGTGAACAAAGTAAAACTTAAGCCATAAATTGATCAAGTTCAGATTCACAATGCCTCCAGGTCGAGTAACAGAACTCAGATTACAGTCAATAAAATATTTTCTGTGAACAGTAAAATCAATCTGCGGAGATTTTCTTCTTAGATCTTCCAAATTATCGTTTAATGCAAGGGTCTTCAAATGTCCAGTAGCGAATTCAGTACAAGATTCAGACGAGATATTCTTTTCGAGAGGAAAGACGTTTTCTAGATAGCGAGACATTTTTAACACAATGTGAAACAACAAAAACAATTTACTCATTCGGCCATCTTTATCAAACAAAATTCCCACTTGAGTTTGACGTCACTTTTTGATCAATTGCACCACTGAAAAAGTGATATACTATTAATGAATTTCTAAATGGCTCTAAGCGAGGAATATAGTTTTCATGTCTGATTTTAATAAAATGTAAAAACATATGTTTTTAGATTATATTTTACAAATATTTCTGATTGCTAGATAGATACTTTTCATGTATATATAAAATTGAATATAACTTTATTATCATAAAATTATTTATAATGAAACCATAAGGCCATTTATTCTATAGTACAAATATTAGCCGTAAGAAATGATAACTAAGTTGAAATTAACTTTTAAATACTTTTTTAATATAAACATTTCGTAACCTTCCTTTATAAAGTTATGTATATGCCGAGTTTTTTCTAAACTCTTCAAATGAATTTTATTTCACTTCTTTTACTAATGGATAGAAAGCGCTTTGAAAAATTGAGCTCTAAACTTATATTTGTATAATAAATGTTTCAAAGAATACACTAAAATGGATATTATTAGTTCATTGCCTCCTGAGGTTAGTCAGAAAATAATATTATTTCTGTCTGCCCGAGACCTGTTTAATTGCATGGCAGTATGCAAATATTGGCGTCAATTAATCAATTGCAATTATATTTGGAGTCAATATTTCAAAATTTTGGATGTAGAGAGAATAGAAGATGAAGAAGAGCTAACTGAGGTTTTAAATGAATCTTGTAAGTTATCATTTATTGATTGGTGATATTATATTATTATTAAGTCTTATTTTGCTATTGACATTGTTTATAACATTTTAGATGTTGGTGAACTCCCTCCTCTGTGTAGTTTAGCTACTGAACTGAAAAACTACCTTCTAAGCCCAGCGGATAAGTGGAAAAATAATGATTTTAAGCATACATCTATCAATTTAAAATATCGTCATTACAGAATTGCTAGTTATAAGACTTATTTGGCCATTATGTATTTAGTAGTTAATGAGTTGCATACATTTCATGTCTTAAGAAATGGAGTCATGTCATGTGAAATAATTTATGTCGGGTTGCCGAAGAATAGTGTAGATCAGCCACTACGAATGAATTCCAAATATATTGTTCTCGGTGCTTACAACATTACTCTAGTCTATAAACTGAATGGCACTAATTTTTCTTTATTCAAAGCTTTTGCTCTTAAATATGACCCTGTTCTTCGTGTAGCAACTGAAGATTTTGATAACTTTGTGAAGAAGTACCTTTTATTGAACCACAGTGTTTTTGAGAGAACCCTTGTGGATGATGTTCTTTGGATTACTGATGCCATTGGGAACAAACATATTATTGATTTGGTCACTGGAAAGACTGATATTTTCTCTACTCTACTTTTGTACACTAAGGTATTTCCTAACTCTAAATTTGCTGTTAATTATGTTGATGACAATGTAATGATTACTGATCATTTTGCAAGGACTATTTCTTCTTTTACAATAATGCATGGTGAAAAAATGTTTTTCATTAATGCCAATATAGTGTGTATTAGCTTTCCTATGAACCTAACTGGAACTGGATATAGTAGAGGTTTCCCTATTGAGTGTAGAAAAATTTTTTCTGGAGAGTTGATTAGGGTTCTTCAAGTTCCCGAACGAACAAAAGTAACTCTCCATCCTAAAAGAGACCATCTTCTATCAGTTTCTAATTTTTGTAAGATTGAGAGAAATCTAGTATATTGTGTAATGTCAACTTGCATTCATTCAGGTACTATTTTGTGGAAATATGAAATTGAAAATGGCCCCAATAAGTATTGGGGTTCATTTATTTCAGTCATTGGTGGTAGATACCTTCTTGTTTATCCTGGTTGTTCAAATGATGAGTTTTTTGCTCTTTTCAATTTAAAGGGTAAACTTATAAATGAAAATATGTTAGCAAGTGGATTTGTCACTAGTTTTTCTGAATATGTTGTATTAACAAAAGATGATGGTCGCATATTTTTAATGTATTAGTTATAACTTGATTTTTGAAGAGTTTATATTTTTATAAATATATAAATATATATGTGTTTGATATTTTCGTTTTACTAAGGAGATAATTTAAGTATTTATTTCTTAAATTCATTGTGCTATTGAGGAATTTAGCTAATTGACTACAAGCAATTTGTGCTTATTACATTTTTTTCAATCGTTAATTAAATCCTAGTTTTTATAGGGAATAAACAAATCTTCATTGAGTGGAATGTTTTTGAACTTAATACTAATTCTATTAAAGTTAAGCTCTGTGCATTGATTAGACTACTTAGTAAATTATGTTGTTATCCTGTGAAAAGCTACATGAATTTTTTTAGGCTAGAATGAGTTTTAGAAATCAATGCGGATGTGACTGTATATCACAGGTTGTATTTAAAATATACTTGTGTTTTTATACACAAAAATATACTATACCTGAGCCTCATCAGATTGTCCACTATGCTTGAAATAAAAATAAGTCATTGATCTTTCTCGTCTTTTAAAATTATGAACAAAAATAGTTTTGAATAGGAATATGAAGTGATGGACCATTTAAAATATCAGTGGAAGGTTATATTCTCGTTCAATAGTAACTCTTGAACTTTATCTTATCCTTAAATTAGAAGCAATGAAACATTGCTATTTCTATTGAAACTTAAAAAGATATATTTTGTATTGACTTATTTTATAAATCATAGAATTTTTGCTCCGGCACATGCAACTTACCTTCATATAGGGTTGTACAATTGGGTTCCCAGCTGTACTATCATAGTTTTGTATTCACTTTATTTATTCTGAGATTTTTTTCATTCTTCTAATTAATTAATCATTAATTAAATTAAACATTAATCTCCACTGAGACTTTGAGATTTCCCATGTTTTATAGAATATGAATAAATATTATATTTCATAATTTATGTACGGCTGAGCGCTTTCCCCACGTTTCCTTCCCAGCCAGTCCAGGGTGAATTATAGAGGTCATACATTAAACTTACTGTTCTCTTGGTCTTATAAGTCAAGGCCTCCAGTATCCCCTTTTACCATCTCTATCCAATGCAACTATCTTCCAGTTCTCTTATTAGTGTTCTTGCTTCCCAAAGCAGTTTCCCACTCTTCTAGCTCTATACATCTCCTCCAACGAGATCCTTGAGACTGCAGTTCATGTAGATCTCTCCTTATATGCTGGGCAATATTATCTGCTCATGGATAACAAGACTTTGTTCAGAGTCTATGAATCTGGTCTGTGCGTAGAACTCAGGAAATCAAATTCTTTATAACAGGAGCTTTGTTGAGCTGTTACCCTTCATCGAAAAGAATGAATGAAACAACACAGATTTGTTTAATGATAAATATATTCTATAAGCGTGAAGAATTACTTTAACTTATCAAGTTCAATTATGCATCAATTGCAAAACTGAGGAACTTATTTTAAACAGATCTTGCATGGTATTTTTCACAGGTGGTACAACTGTACATGTAATAGTAGTATTATTTTAAGCCTTAAGCAAGACACCATCCTACCTCTTAGATAATTTTCAATCTTTCTTGTTTTGTAAAATGGAGATATTCAGCCATTTCTTACAGTGTACAATTACTGTTCTTAATTTAATAAACGTGGTTTAGAAATTATTTATTATATATTGTATGTACTCATTATCTAACATCTTTTTTCCCTATATTTTTTAAAATTTTTTGTCATGGGTCCCTCCGAGAACAACTTTGCAAAATATTGTCCAGTCTATTATTCATCGGCCTCTGGTCACACTAAGGTAAGAGGGTACTTGGATGGGTAGGGATGTCAGCAGTGTACAGGATGAAAAGAATAGGTCCAAGCACTCTACCTTGAGGAACTCCCGCTTCCACTTGGTAGAAATCCGATTAATCTAATCCTTGCCGAACCCTAAAGAACTATTTGGATAATTAAGACTTAAGGATAGGGTAAGTGTTATTAGGAAGTGTGGATTTCAGTTTAAACAAGAGACCACTGTGCCAGACTCTATCAAGTGCTTGGGAAACATCCAAAAAAGCTCCTGGCAATACTCTTTGCGCTCAACGGAGGAGGAAATGCTGGGCATTAGAACGCTTATTTTGGAAGCCAAATTGATGATTTGGGAGGATATGGTAGGGTTCAATGAAAGGTATCATTTGTTTTAACAGAATATTTTTGAAAACCTTTGAAAGTGAAGGAAGGAGACTTACAGGACGGTAGGATGAAGGATTATATGGTGGTTTTCCAGGATTGGGAAATAATATTATGTCGGAATATTTCCAGAGGAGTGTGAAGTTCGGAGTATACAATTATAGATGTAGGTAAGGAATATAATTGCCTTCTTGGGAAGATTACAGAGAATTTTATCGGTGATTAAATCATATCCGAGTGATTTGCTCTTAGGCTGACAAGAGATTATATACTTGACCTCGGAAGGTGTCACTGCTTTGAGTGGCAAAGGCATAGGTAATGGTCTGTCCAGAGACTCCTCAGTTTCCATGGTATTGGGCAGGTCTAAGGGGTCTAAATGAGGAGTAAATGTTTGCTTGAGGTGCTGGGCAAACATTTTGGTCTTGTCTTTGTCAGAAGATGCCCATGAACCATCTCCTCAGCTCAAGGGGGTAGAAGCTTCATGACTTAAGGATTCTGCTAGTATCAATTCTGAGGGATTTGTCTCTTGCTGAAGGGGAAGACAGATGGCCATCAAAAGCCTCTTTTCGTAAATCACCTAATATTTGCTTTACGAGCCTGGAAAGACGATTAAAGTCTTTGTTAACTGTGGGGTGTCTACAATGCCCTTGATTTGTTAATGTTGTTTGACAATTTCTATGGCTTCCCTGATGACTGATGGTAGTTGTCAATCCTTACTAGACCTTGGTTTTTTCAAAAACTATTGTGATATTATAGGTATTTCTATGGCAGATTTATCAGTTTGAAGTTTATTCTCGGTGGCGATATGTTCTTTCAGTATTCTTATTTGTCTGCTGTTTGTCCAATGTAATCCTTGCCACAGGAGTCCCTACCAAGTACTGTTAAGTGTAGGTGTAAGTGGTTAAAACACATGTTCCATAGAGTGGTTCAAAAAAGTTTTATCATCTAAATATATTAACATAAGAGGAAAATACTATTAAAAAGATTTTCAGACCAAAATTAAAAGCAAGGGAACTACCAAAAATAAAGAGTATGGATATGGTGGAATTTAAATGCAAAAACCCTTTGAAATATTGCTTAATAATACCTGGTATAACCTTGTATAAGTACCCGGTATAAGTATTCTGGAGAAATTAGTCAGGGTTTCGGCCAGGATCAGTGAAATAAAATACTCCAAAATTGTTGGGTAATTATACTAAATGAAAGTTTATGTGTGAACTCTGAGATGTGATCATAAACCTCTGTCAGAGATCTCTTCAGACTTCTCTATTGTGGTATAAATATTTAAAAAATTGTACCTGGTATAAATATAAATATAAAAAATTGTACCTGGTATAAATATAAATAATTTACTGGTTAT
>KZ806891.1:909279-923883 GCA_000696205.2 Oncopeltus fasciatus
TATATATATTACCTGGTATAAATAAATAAAAAAAAAATGATTATGACTTACAAGTTAAGCCAAAATGTCGGCAATTAAAGTAATTACTCAACAATTTTGGAGTATTTTGCTTTTTTCTGATCCTGGACAAAACCCTGACTATTTTCTCCAGCGTTGTTTAATGTGGTTGCTTCTAATTATAAATAGGCATTAATGTTTCATGTTAGTTTTGTTTTTTAATGATTTTATTATTTTTTTTTTGAAAATTTAACTTTTAAAAATATATATGTATATGTTTGCATGTGCATGATGTATGTATGTTTTATAAAAAAAAAAAAAAAAATAAGTTAATTCATCTTTAAATTAAATTTTTTTTTCCCGACTAGTTCTGTCTGTTTATTTAAAGGCCTGTTAATAAAATATTTGATTTTAAAGTTTAATGTTACATTTAGGAAGGTTACTTGAATCACATTATTGAGCCTCGATTAACTGAAGGAAATAGTATATAGTTGAGGAGGTGTATCTCTCACCCAAGAGGTTTTAATTTAAATATGAAATAGCCTAAAATTAGCTGTGCATAGAATCAATAAAATCATAAGATTTATTTTAGAATATTCTTTAGATTTTAGTAAAATGTTTTCTGAAATTTGAAGAAATAAATATGTAAAAAGATTTTTTCAAAGTTTTTTTTTTTAACCCGACTGGCTGAATTACATATACTAAAAAGATACAAGTATATGTTCATGTGTGTGAGAGAGTTTGAGCTCAGAGTCCCTTCAATCAACAACAGTGTCAATTTCTACAACCTCTTACCCTATCATCAGAGGATGATACAAGTTACAGTTTACTTTTTTCTTAATGAAATTTGGCATGTACCTGTTAAATGCTAAACATAGGGCTAAGTGCATTATTGAGTATAATCATATGAAATGTAGGAGAGGATTACCTATAACATCAAGTGCGAGTAAAACACATTCTTTCTTGTGGCAAGCTTAATATTAAGTTAAGTAAAATGGAACTGAACTCAAGTTTGTTTATCAATAAAATATATATTTAAGAGGTACACAGCAAAATTGAACCAACAGAAGTTGAAGTTTACCAAAATAGTAAATTTTGAGCTTTATGTCCTAGAATCCACAATTACACAGTTGTTTTTGGTAATAAAATTTAGCACTGTTTTTGAATAAATATAGATAAGTTAAAGTACGATAGCAAATGAATAAGAGTGGGGTTTTCCTGAAATGTCAAGCGGGAGTAAAATAAGTTTTTTTTTATATATGTAGGGGGTGTAATAAGTAGTTTAGACTAATGAAACTAGAATCAAAGTTTTATTCAGAAATATTTTATGAGTCACATTGAAATTGAACAATTAGGAGTGGGGATTTATCTGTACAATACATTTTTGACTTTATGGCTTAGAGCACTTATGGTTCCATTGTATTAATTTCTAAACTTGTGGGCTATAGCCATTTTGTTGAAAATATATAGCCTTTAATCTTTGGAAGGGGGGGGGGGTTGATATATGAACCATTCTGTTTTCCCAAATCATTTACTGAAAGATTCTCTAAGAGTTATGCTAATATTAATTATGTTAATGGTATGTTACTATTTTACATGAGACATCATTGAGCTTCAAAACTTTCATTTTTACTCTAGCGTCATCTTTCTACAAATTAATGCAAGATCTCACATTATTAATGGGCCAAGTATCAAGTTTTCATCATCCTGATACCTTTGCAATTCAAATTCTGTCTCATAATAGCTCATTTTCTAAACCCCTGAAAAAAAAAAATCCAAACAAGAATTTGTGAATACCTTATTTTTGTTTTCATAAATTAAGTAAAATTAGAATATTGATACCTCATGTAATATATTTAGTTTACATATCATTCACTGTTATAATTAATATATCATTATTTCATAAAAATTGTAAAACCTACATACCTAATACTGATTGATACACATAGCATACACTTGAATAAAATATCATGTAACAAAATATACCTAATTTCACTTAAATAACAACTTATCATACTGAATACAAAACTCCAACACCAATATATGCATAATTTAACTTATATTGTTTAATAGAAGGCTATATGTCACTTTTAAAATTTAATTTTGAAAAAATCTTGTATTTTGTAAATTTCAATTTCAAATAGCTTTTTTTAACAGGATTTTGAAAAGTCAAGGTTTTCTTTAGCTTATTGTTTCTTTGGCAAAGAATTATACAATTGAACTAAAATCTACCCCAAAAAATGCTGCACTTTTTTTTTTAATAAAAGGATGTTCAAATAACTGTCAGTTTGATACTTGGAAATTGAAAAGAAATATCATTTTTTTTAAAACTATGCAAAATTTTTTAGTGTATTATCACATGATTTTTCTGCTTGTCGTATGTATTGACCACAAATGGCTTTAAAAAATACACTAAAAGTATAAGATGTTAAAAGCATGCTTAGTCAAGATTATTGTAAATTGAATAAAAACAGGTAAGTTAAGACTGTTTTGCACCCTATTGTCTGACATATGATATAAAATATAATTTAGAATTTTTTTTTTCTCTTTCTTGGAGCCAAGCGGTTTTACATAGAAAAATCATACTTTTGCTGAAAATAAACAGGGTATGACAAAAATTTTGCAATATAGCTTGATAGAATAGAGGAGGTTACTGTCTTAACATCAATGAAACCTACAAGTTACTGGATGTTAAGAAATATATATGCCTGCTTAGTAGCCACCAGCAACTCATCTATGGGTTTAATTGTTTATTAAGCGTGATAGATAAAGTACATACTATAGCTTCTTGGTCAGGTATTGAAGCAAGACAACAGAAGGCTGTGTCTATGTCAGTATTTAGTGACATATGTAGCCTTCCTTCTCCCTCAGCATCATACAATGAAAAATTGGTCCTTTAAAATTCTATAAACCACTTGAATATAGGTGTGATATGTGGACAATCATTATTCAATGTAAGTTTCACTTCTAACCATTGATCTATGCTTAAACCACTCAAAAAATTGTATCTAAAACTAGTCTTACTTCTATACCTGACCACGATGCCACGGAGGAAAACTTTCCTTGATAGACTGGAAAATAACATCACAATATAAAGCATACATTAGCAATACATTGGATTCTGAGAGACCATTTAAAGGTAAAGAAACTTCATTGTCTTTGGTTGCCCCTAAATCTCAGATAAGAGTAAGTGACTCATAGTGTGACCTAGTGCTGCTAATGATATGCTGAAACTATTTGACAACGGACAATTTCAATATGTGTAGAGCATCATGACATGTGAGGAAACTTGGTTGTTCAGTAATCAAATAATGATGTGTCGTCCAAGGCTCAAAACAAAGTTTAGATCTTTGATGGTGAGGATACACTTGCAACTGTCCGAAAATCTAGATCTGTAAAAGAAAAAAATGGTCTCCATACTTTTCAGATCGAATAGAATTATAGAGTGAGTCGTTTTGGACCCATAGAAACAGTCTAGCTAAGTGGTACATGGAGCACTACTTGTCTAAAGCTATAAAGTCTGCAAAAAATCTGCGACTGAAATAAAGAATGGTCACCTGGTACTTTCAGCTCTCCATGTCAGTGCCTGCTCCAAGTATTTGACTACTACTGGACTTGAAAATTCTTGTGCAGATTCCTTACAGTCCATACCTTGCTACCGGTAGCTTTTACTGTTTCCACATGTGAAAATAAAGCTGGAAGGTAAACATTTTTCTTGTGACAAGGACCTTTTGAGGACGAATAGGAGTGGAGCTTTAATGTCAAATGAGAAAACCAAAAATTTATTTGTTCTCATAGGCATGTTATTCAGTTTTAAATAATGAAACTCATATCAGATTTGTTTAGCGATAAAAGAAAAATTTTAAGAGTTGCAGTGATATTGAACAATTGGGGGTTTAACTGTAAATTAAATTTTATATTTTTTAAGCAAAAATTATTTGTTTTCTTAATGAAATTTTGCATGTCACTTTTAAATATAATCAATGGAACCACATATATGTTAAGTGATTAAGGGAACATTTTAGGAGTTACACAGTAAAATTGAACAATTTGGAATGTAGGCTTATCTGTATTTTTATTCTTAATGAAGTTTTGTCTGTAACTTTTAAAGTAAATGAAAGGTTATGTTCTTATTAAACCAAATTGAGTGAATAGCAGTGGGAGACTACCTGCAAGTGTGAGCATGAAAATTTTTCTCAAAGTAATGAGCATAATATTTAGTTTAGAGTATTGAAACTCTCCACAGGCATGTTTATTGATAAAATAATACTTTAGGAATTATAAATCTAAATTAAACAATTAGGAATGGGAGCTGATCTTTGCCATACATTTTATTTTCATAGTTTATAAGCTAAATTTTTTATTCCTAATGAAATTTTACGTGTCACTTTTAAATGTTAAAAGGTAAGCTGAGTTTTTTATTGAGCATAACAGATGAATAGATGAGTACCAAAAGACATATATATTTAATAATGAAAGATATATTCTATAAGTGTGGAGGATTACATGACAGAGTTCAAAACTAAATATTCATCAACTACAAAAGTCATGAATTTGTTCAGTTTATGCAGCTCCTGTATGTCACACTTTTTTCTTTTCTTTTGTATGCATATATATATATATATATATATATATATATATATATATATATATATATATATATATATATATATATANAGTAGACTGGAAGTTTTCTTTCACATCTTAAAAAGTGAATGCTGTTAATTTAGAAAATGCCTCCTATTATTAGTATTATAATTATTATATTATGAAGATCAGAAAATAAAATTATCAAGAAAAAAGTATTTCATTCTGCAAAAAAGCTTTACAAGATTTGCCCTCATAAATTTATGAAAAAAATTAAATTTAATTACTAATTATGTGTTAAATTATATTTCTGTCTGAATGATTTCTTTCAAAAATAAAATAATGTTATCTTGTACTTAATATTTCCTCTCATGGAATGCTTTTCATAATTCTTCCTATACTAATTCATGATATGATATTGCAGATTCTAATGCCCAACATGAAGCAATTTAAAATCTCTCTGATGGGTAGAGAGTCTACTGAAGGATTTTGACTGCTCGGTGAAGGAATTAGGAAGGTAATTAATTTTAAGTTAACCTTGTCTCAAACTTAAGTCAGAGTTATATTCCTTTTATTAAAGTTGATATTTACTGAACAGGCACTGAAAACAGTTATAACATTTTTTTTTTCTTCTGGAAATCTATTTCACCAGAGTGAGATCTACCCAGGGGATAGGACCAGGATAAATTTTTAATAGTGTCCTGTAGAACATTTGATTGAAATTTTACATCCTCTGGTCCTCAGACCTTATTTCATCATTTGTTTATGGTTATTGCAAAAAATTATTGTACTCATTATATTTTTAGTTGAAAATATTCTGCCAATTTTTTTTTTCATTGAATTAAATTAATTTAAATTTTTTTTATTTTACTGCTTCACTGTTTTGGCTCATATTCTAAGCCTCATTGAGTTTACGATGATGAAGTGGCAATGCAATTTTTTAATAAAAACAAACTACCTTTAATTATAAAAGAGTATTGATAGGTTTATTTCATAAAAATGAAAAAATTGAATTAAATTGTTTATTTATCCTTATCTTTGTCAATTTAATTATAGTTAATTAAAGTTGGCTAGTTTACCTTTATTGGTGAAATTTAGGAAGTTTGGTTTTGAGTCTAGAGTATTCTATAGTTAGAACTTAAAATTCCATTATGAGTACTTATTAATTAAACAAAACTTGTGTGCAAGAAATGAAAAAATGAATTGTTGTTAATATTGTTAAATGTACATATTTGAATGTCTATTCATTTTTCAAAAGCAAAGATATAAATGGACTCTAAAATTTTACTTAAGATTTTTTATCTTGAGGCTTATTACTTTGTATAGCTTACATAGTTAATATATTGTGTGATAAAATAGTAAATAGTTGGCTTATTTTATTTATAAACAACTTTTGCCGATTGTATCCATAACTATCTTTAAATCACATCACAAATTATTTTAACAATTTCGGTGAAGAATAAAACTTTAATAAAAAGATGTTTCTTAAATTCTTAATTTTTCTGATTTTTCTAAATATTTTCCATCATGTAAATCTATGTAAATTCCTATTCGATACTCAAAAATAATTTTGTATTTGTCAGCATATTTAAAAATTTTACTTATATATACATATATATATGTATAAATTTAAATATAAGTGGTATAATTATCACTTTTGATTTTTATATAATGTACAAAAGTTTTTAATGTACATTTTTTTCTAAACTAGAACTTTTTAATATAAATGTATTTTGGTCTAAAATAGAATTAATGTATTGTTGTTTTATTGTAAATTTGATTTTGCTTATTATAATAAACCAAAAAATGTAAGCTTAATTTCAGTTGTTCAATGAAATCATATTTTTTAAAATATATTTTGGTTTATTTATTAATTTATATAATTTTACATTTCAAAAATAATAGAATAAAAATCTTTATCTCTCTCTTAGATACATGTCTCTGCAGCTTTTTTCTGAGACCTCTTATCCTAATTTAATTTATTGAACTTAACACAAAAATAGGATCTTTCCTGATTGTGTTGTCAGTTAGCTTGCAGATTGTTACTTTTTGGTGTCAATGTGTAACATTCACTCTACCACTACTGATATCAAGAAAAATTCGACTAATTTCAAGACTAAAATTTTTAAATAAATCTTACCAAAAATAATCAAACCTTAATATTTTAATTTTTTTTTTTTTACATCTTTGATGGTATGTTGGATCTTCTCAAACAAAACCTCAGTTGAGAGAAAATACCATAGCACTTCTAGCTTACATTTCTTTGAAAAGTTTGTCTGCTGCTTCTCATGAGAAAAATATAAATCAGCATGTAAGCATAGTGTCAAGTTTTTATTTTATAAGTTATAACACAATTTCAAACCATCTTAAGTAAAATTTAAAATACCAAAATTTAGTAAGTAGAATAAGTAATTTAGTGGGAAAAGAACTACAATAAATGTTTTTAGATATACTTAATATTCAACCATTATCAAAATACTGAATTACTGGGGTTTTCTGTAACTTGCTCGCTTACTAAAAGAAAATTATCATAATTTCATTTATTAATTTTTATGAGTTGTATGTTGTTAATATCTTAGTTGTAAAAAATTATAACAAAATTAACTTCTTTTGTTGCTTAATATGTATACATTCCATGTATAATGATATTTAAATAGGCAATTTAAATTAACCATATAGGGGGTGTTGTTTGACTAGTTTTTAATTGACTACGTTTAGACAATCCCCTGAAGAGTTATTGTGAAGTTTTTAATCTTTCAGTAATCTCGTTTTCACGGAGATAATACTTACTTTTTAATAAAACAAGCAACCAGGATTTGACTTTCACAATGGCTTGGATTTAGGGAATTACAATAACAATTACATTTTTCCAACTCTATCTGTTTCTCTGTTAACATTTAGATTGAAGTTTCACCATTATCTTTTTTTTGTTTTTTGTGTATTATTTAGTTTATTTATTGTTGTCTTTTGATAAAAATATTATTTTATAGAAATATTCCTTAATAATGTTGCTTCTAATTAAAAATGGGCATTATTATCTCATGTTAGTTTTGTTTTTAATGATTTTTTATTATTATTTTGAAAAATTTATTTTTTTAAATATATATGTGTATATGTGATCTCCTCAGCTCAAGGGGGTAGAAGCTTCATGACTTAAGGATTCTGCTAGTATCAATTCTGAGGGATTTGTCTCTTGCTGAAGGGGAAGACAGATGGCCATCAAAAGCCTCTTTTCGTAAATCACCTAATATTTGCTTTACGAGCCTGGAAAGACGATTAAAGTCTTTGTTAACTGTGGGGTGTCTACAATGCCCTTGATTTGTTAATGTTGTTTGACAATTTCTATGGCTTCCCTGATGACTGATGGTAGTTGTCAATCCTTACTAGACCTTGGTTTTTTCAAAAACTATTGTGATATTATAGGTATTTCTATGGCAGATTTATCAGTTTGAAGTTTATTCTCGGTGGCGATATGTTCTTTCAGTATTCTTATTTGTCTGCTGTTTGTCCAATGTAATCCTTGCCACNAAGAAATTTCACAGATAAAAGGATTGTAGAAGTTTTGAAAATAAAGAATTTACAAGATATATCACAGGGGTGAGTTAGGCCTTGGTGGTTGTCTCTGCGGGAGGTGGAGGGAGAGTGGCGATCTCCGGGAACTCCAGCTTGGCGCCATCCTCGCAGGTGAAGACTGGACAGCAGTTGGGGAACTCGGCCGTCTTGTTGGTCTTCTCCTCATCCAGCTTGCACTTGGGGTTGGGCTTGGGCAGGGGTCCGCAATCCTCCACCAACTCGAGGAGGCTCTCGTCCTCCTTGGACTTGATGCAGGTGGAGCGGCCGCAGTATGGGGTCAGCGGCCATGTGTGTCCTGGCTCAATTGTAGCGCACCTGGTCGAGGCGAAGCACAGCCCGGGGAAGTCTGAAACACAATATCATTCCACTATTAGCATTCTTTTCAGTGCAATTTACACGCCCTCCTCCATAAACATTTAACCCTTTCCATTTTGAAAAACCTTCTTCGGTTCTTCACTTTCTTTCGGAATTCCTTCTGCAATATGCCTTTTCTCGATCCCTCTCCAGCAATTCCCATTATATTATATATATATATACATACATATTTATTTATATTTATATGTCTTGCCTTTTCTGTGAATTTTCTCAGGAATTTAATGTAATCTCATAATGATCCATGTCATCACTCACATTTGTTGAGTAAAGAAAAAAAGAGGATTTTGTTTTCTAACCCTACTGGTGACAATATCAAATTTACCTTTCAATTTACATTTAAAAATCTTATGCCAAATTTCATTAATAAAAACATATTAATTGCAGCTTCTAGGCCATAAAAAAAATTTTACTCTGCAAAAAGTCCCATTCCTAATACTTCAATTTTCTATTATCTGTCTTCATTGGTTTCTGCAAACCATCTTCTGTTGGCGAGCGTTTTCGTACCTTATCCATCCATGTGTTCACTGTCACTGTCTGTATTCAACTGCTTTTATATTCTGTGGGTTGGTCAGATATGTCAGGTAGTTGAATACAGACAGTGACTGTGAACACATGTATTCGGCCACGAGGATGGATAATGTCCGAAAGTGCTCGCCAACAGAAGATGGCTTGCAGAAACCAATGAAGACAGATTACAAAAGGCATGATAACAAACGTATCATTTAATTTTCCATTTAAATCTACCTGTCTAATTGTGTTAAGAAAAACAAAAAAAACTGTGGCCTGTATAGCTTTGACAGACACACAAATATGTGTGTGTGTGTATGTATATATATATATATATATATATATATATATATATATATATATATATATNAGGTCATTGCAAATACTTCCCAAAATTACATATTAATAGTTATCTTGTAAATGATTAAATGCAATACTATAGAAGTGAGTAATTAACATTTCCTCTACTATACCTGGGTTATTTTGGCCAAGTTTTATCAAGGGAGAAGTTCCAACTTTTGTAGCTGGAAAGTTTAAACTTATCCTGTGATTGTTTAAGTGCACAACAGGCCTGACAGTGTTGGCCGCCTAAAAAAAAAATTAAGTATAAATTAAAGAGAAAAAAACAACAGAAATTTGCTTATTAGTTAATAAAGGCTTTACATAAAGAAACAACTTGTAGAGATATAGCATGCAAATGTTATATATATATATATATATACATACATTAGTGACCATCATTTTTGTGTCCAGTGGGTAAGATTGGGGAAAATGTAAAAAAAAATGTCATACAATATCTCATGAGAACAATCTAAATAGCTATATTCCTTCTTATCTAAATAAAGAAACCTGGCTTTCATACAATCCTCAGATATCAAATATATATTTGTCTGTACTCGTTTTAGTATCTGCTATTTTTGAAAAAAAAAAAAAAAAAAATCAAATTTAGTACACACATTATGTTATGAATATCATTGGATGGGCTTGTTGAGGGCTGAATTCGGTTGATAGAGGAGGGTTTAGAGAGATATCAAATTGAAAAATCGTAAATATCTTCCTTAATGCTAGAGCCAAGAAAATAATTATAGAACTTAATTGGTGTATAATGGAATTCTGAAACATTAATGTTATGCATGATTTTTATGAAAAACACATTAAAGATAATTAGTTTTATATTAGGACATAACTTTAGAGAGTGGTTTTTATAATTTAAAAAAAAGCAAATTTAGTATTTATATTTCTTAGGCTTAGTTCATTAATGAGCAAAATCGAACCAACAGGAGTGGAGAATTACTTGTAATGTCACGGAATACAAAAAATTAATTTGTTCTTGTGGGCGTAATATTCAGTTTAAAGTAATGAAAACATTGATTTGTTTATTGACGAATATTTCTTAGTTCCTAAATATTCCTTACTAAGGAGTTATTCAGTGAAATAGAGTAATTAGGTATGGGGAATTAAGTGTACTGTAAGTTTTAATTTAAGGGCTTATAAGCCATAATTCGTTGTTCACTCTCTTTTTTGTCCATCTTAAGAAACAAAGTAAATCTGAAGCTAGTGCATGATGGATTCTTTGATTCATCTAGGATGGAAACTGCATACCGTACCAAATTTTTAAATTATATTTAAAAAAAAAAACAATGCATAGTGGGGACCTTTGAATAAATGATAAAAGAAGTTGAATTTTTACTTTTTATTATTTTTTTATAAAATAAAAATTCAAAAGAAAAACTTAAAAAAAAAACTTTTTTACATTTAAATTTACAAAATTAAAATTAAAAATTTTAAGTTAAATTAAATTATAATAGTTCAGTGTCTTAACTAAGAAATTTCACAGATAAAAGGATTGTAGAAGTTTTGAAAATAAAGAATTTACAAGATATATCACAGGGGTGAGTTAGGCCTTGGTGGTTGTCTCTGCGGGAGGTGGAGGGAGAGTGGCGATCTCCGGGAACTCCAGCTTGGCGCCATCCTCGCAGGTGAAGACTGGACAGCAGTTGGGGAACTCGGCCGTCTTGTTGGTCTTCTCCTCATCCAGCTTGCACTTGGGGTTGGGCTTGGGCAGGGGTCCGCAATCCTCCACCAACTCGAGGAGGCTCTCGTCCTCCTTG
The DNA here is from genome assembly GCA_000696205.2 of Oncopeltus fasciatus. Taxonomy (NCBI): domain Eukaryota; kingdom Metazoa; phylum Arthropoda; class Insecta; order Hemiptera; family Lygaeidae; genus Oncopeltus; species Oncopeltus fasciatus. The sequence goes on from KZ806891.1 coordinate 920,430, forward strand.
GACTTGATGCAGGTGGAGCGGCCGCAGTATGGGGTCAGCGGCCATGTGTGTCCTGGCTCAATTGTAGCGCACCTGGTCGAGGCGAAGCACAGCCCGGGGAAGTCTGAAACACAATATCATTCCACTATTAGCATTCTTTTCAGTGCAATTTACACGCCCTCCTCCATAAACATTTAACCCTTTCCATTTTGAAAAACCTTCTTCGGTTCTTCACTTTCTTTCGGAATTCCTTCTGCAATATGCCTTTTCTCGATCCCTCTCCAGCAATTCCCATTATATTATATATTCCTGGTTTTTGTGAGAATTAGCCTGAGAATTTGAACATGAATTAAGTATTGCTGGACCATGAATGCGTAATTAATCTATTTTTTATTTTTTAAATAAAGCCCGCCACGCAAGAGCTGCTCAATCATCATTATTAAGATGGAAAAAATGACAGTAAATGATGAATTATATCTCACCGGCTGCTGAAAGCCATGAACGTATAAGACAAGAACGCTAAATCTACCTCTATACAGACCGGGAATGAAGAGTGGTGAACGTACTCATTCATTGTAGTTAAATAAATGTGTTCCTTAATAAGCAATCAATAATATATGTAATTAATAGATTTTGTATTTTCTCTTTCACAGAATTTTTTACTAAACAAAACGAATTTGACTACTCATTTGTTGCAAATGTTACTTCAAAATGAAGAAAATAGAGAGAAAGATTTGTTTGCGTGTATTCTGAAAATTTTGGCTAATTCTTTATCGATCACGTCGAATGGCAGGGGTCCGCAATCCTCCACCAACTCGAGGAGGCTCTCGTCCTCCTTGGACTTGATGCAGGTGGAGCGGCCGCTCCGATCTACGCTAAGGTAGATCCAAAAAATACAAATTAAAAAAAAAGTGTATTTTTTTTTGGATCTACCTTGACCGAACCCCAACTAAAATCATCTAATACTAAAGAGTTATAATATTTTTTCAGATAAACTATATTTCAAGAGAGAAGAAAAATTAATGCTCACAGTACAACGAGTTGATGAGAAATGTGTACAATATTTTCATTATACTGTTTTTTAAATTATATATATANTCGCTTTTGCTGGTCCATTATCTATCAGGGATTCTTTAAGGTGAATCCGTCTTGTAGAATGCTTACATCTACCTTGTGCACCTCTCCAAAAAAGCCTTACAGTGCCTTGGGAACAACCCCTCTACAGTGGATGGGCTGTTAAACTTTATTAAAAAATCAGGTATAGCCTGGAAAATCTAAATTAAAGAATGAGATATTGTTATTCTAGGAGAACGCTTTCATAGTGTTATTTATTAAAATTTTTTTTCTATCCTTGTTTCTAAAATATATACAATAATATTTTTTAAAAAAATTAAATCTGTTAATCCATTAATTTAGGTTGTTATAGTGGTCGAAATAATCCTGATTCCTGTCTTTTATTAAATAGTTTATAGTAAATATATTAAAGAGTATTTATAGGGCGTAATAACCTAGAAGTTGATTGCCCTCCATTATGATCTACTACTACTATATATATATAGTTTTTTTCCCACAAAGTTATTGATATACATGTGACGAAATATATTGAACAAGAGGACATCAAGATGGTGATCGGATGGTCGGGGAGTCAGAAGTGAGTGGGTGCGGCCGGCCAATGGTGACGTAAGGGAATCTCTATATGGAAAGATCACTTGCACGACAGGTTTGTGGGTCAACCAGCTCCTGTAGAAAGTTCAAAATGACCTTCTCTGACATCTACACATCTTCTAGTCCTGTCTTCGGCTTTTTCCCACAATTCTCCATTTGGTCCAGGGTAAAGTTCATTTCTTCAATAATGTTTGCATAAGATGTATTTAAATGTATATCCATACATAAAATGAACTGGACCTTCGATGTGGGAGAGTATAAAAAAAACATTGGTGTTAAATTATGAAAGAATAATGGGGCTGCACTTGATTGCATAGAAATATATGTTTGTATTACATTATTGATCAAATAAAATAATTTAGATGCATCTCTCAAAAAATAAATAACACTTTTATGATAAAGTAGGAAGTAAGAGTGTTTAAATGCACATTAAAAATGGAATTGAATATAGAAAACATTTTTGTTGCAGTATGGCAAAATAAAGTATGAGGAATTTGCAATAGTCATTTGCAGTAGCAAATTCAAAAAATTATTATAATTTTTTGAATTAAAAATAATTGTGCAAATATATTTTTTGAGTCTATTCACATCTTTTGCTGTAATTTCTCTATTTATTGCTGCTCTAATTGTTTAGCGAATGAAGATTGGCTTATATTTGAATTTACTTGTAAGGAAGTAAAGTTTTTTAAAAATTTATTTATTTTTTTTATTATTACACAGTGATGTAGGAAATATTAACAATGTCAGAGCCGGGATTGGTGTGAGGCAGAAGGGCCGGACGCTTCCGAATTGCGACCTTCCCATGGGGCAAGAGGGGGAAAGTGTAACAAAACGCTTTTAGAGGCGCAGAAGGTGGGTCAAGGACGACTCCTTGCTTGACTCCTTGCTTGTCACACCAGCCTCCTTCAACTTCTGGGAGGACTCGCTCGTATATAACGCCACATCTCTTCTGTGTACTCTTCTCGAAGATTTGCAGCGTTTTGCTTCGGATAGGACATTCTGCTGTGGCTTAAGTTCTTTAGCAAAATTAACTGCCTTGCAAATATTTTATTTGGTTGTGGTTTTTTATCCCACGTAAATTTTAAACAATTAATGAGAGGGAATAGAATAAAAAAATCTAACTGTCCCAGCAAGGAATCTAACCTGGATCCTGCCCGGATAGCAGGAGATCCAGGTTCGATTCCTGGCTGGAACAGTTAGATTTTTTATTCTATTCCCTCTCATTAATTGTTTAACTGCCTTGCTTTTATATACACATTTCTACAATGGAACCAAGCCATTACAAAAAAACAACAAAAAAACAAAACAACTATAATGTTCAAAAGTCCTTAGAACTGGATTTTACACAGTTTTAACACTATGTCCCCCGGGATAGTTGTTTATTTTCACTTTTGTTTAAGTTACTAACTCTTTTATTTACTTTCAAATCGGTTTTTCTGCCTAATATATATATATCCAGTTATACACTTCAACTATTGTTGCCTATTTTCAACGAATAATCATTTAAGATCCAAGGTGGTTTTTCATGTGAAGAAACATAATGTAAAGGGGAAAACTTCTTTTCTTGTTTTTTTTTTTTCATTTACACGATCATTAGTGAGTTTGTTCCAAATAAACGTCTGGAGAAATCGCAAAATAAGTGGCTATTTTTTTTTTTGGGGGGGGGGGAACGAAAAATACGTCCTTGAGGTAACATTTCATTCCCCCCGACATATCTTTCACATCTGGCTTTAATATTAGTTTATTCAAATATTCTATAAGAATATATTCTCTCTCTCTCTCTCTCTCTCTCTCTCTCTATATATATATA
>KZ806891.1:935528-968131 GCA_000696205.2 Oncopeltus fasciatus
CCCCCCCCCCTCCCTCCCAATCCTTCTGTTCTCGCAAATTTCTATATTAAAAACATATCAGCCACGATTTAGTTAGCGTTTGTTATGTTGCTTTCATAATAATATGTATTTATTTCTTATATATGTTCACTATTTAGTTTCTATACATTTTATGTAGTTGATTACACAGTTTTATTTTTTCATGCGTTGTATTATAACATATAAATTTGTTTCTAAATTACTTTTTTTTGTGTTTTCTTATATTACTCAACCGAGATGAAGGCCTGAAATTTAGGCCAAAACATTGGCCAAAATAAAATCCTTTTTTTATTTATAAATTAGTTTTTATTTATGCTAATTCTAAGATAAATTCCCCGACTAATCCTTCGTCATAAAGTTCGACTGTCAAATATTTTAAAACTTTACATGCAAATGACAAAATTTTTTACTTAAGCTTTGACGGTATTTTTGTGTCCATGAAATATTATAAATATAATGCTGCAAAGTGTTTAAATGTTTAAATACTTAAATGAAATTGGTTGCCTGCTAAATTTTCAAAATTCAGTGGTGAGACCAATCGAATTCGTAATCCCACGTTAAATTTTACAAAATAAGTGCAAAGGGAGCCAGAAAAAAATCTTACTACCCTAGCCTCCCATTTGTTGTTCCTTATGCATTTCTTGCATGAAATGAATTAGCGTTTAGTCGAACTCTTAAGGGTGAAATCTGTCACAAAAAATGTCACCTTTTGTACTTCAATTTTTGGGAAATTTTGTATTTTTTGTTAAGATATAGTTGCATAAGCCTTGCTTCTTCGCCTCTCGAAAATGCCGAGTGGCCACAGACATTTTTATCACCCCCCCAGGAGAAGCGGCTGTCTGCGAGTGGTCGAACCAGTACCACTTGTGAAAGTTCGGAATCCTCCTTTCTTTTAGTGCATATGGCATATGTATTGTTATATATATCTCTTTGTAACTTGGATGTGACGTCATAAGTTCAGCTTGTGGGGCGGGGGCTATATCTTATCTCAGTTCTCATTTCTCATTTCTTTGCACGTTTTTCATCATAGCCAAATGGGACACCTGCATAATCGATTGGGAGCGGGCTTAATCTAAAACACAAAATTTGTGTAGAAACAATTAAACTTAAGGAATAGTCTCTAGACTTAAATGCAATGAGTTTCTGTATATTTTATTAATCAAAAGCTCAGCAAAATTTTCGAAAATTCAATGGAAGAAGAATCAAAATATTTAAGATTTTGTTAAGCGTAATTATTTTAAAATAATTTGTTCTTTTTTAAACTCTCTCTCTCTCCTTCACCGAGTTTTCTTCCGATTTCTCCCTAAAAAAAGTTAAATGCTGAATTAGGTTGATCCAAATATCCTAGTGGATTTATAATATTTCCTTTACATATCAAGTGCTTTATGAATATTAATAAAAATAAATAAATATATTTATAAAAGAATATTACATTTTATATTCTTAATGAATCGTTGTCTTTAGGCTGCTACCCGAGTTTTAATCTACCGTCAAATAACGTTTTTCTTTTCTTTTTTTTATAATTTCCTTGAGTACATTGTTATTCGCCATGTGCATTACCTTTTTTTTTTTCTTATCGGGGTTGAGATCCAACTTTACTCACCTTATGCCTACGTTCTTACTCACTTTCTCTTCCTCTCTCCCTTTTTCACTCATTCCCTCCCCCCACTCACTTCCTAGCCCTTCTCCCATTCTCTTCTAACATAGTTTAATCAATTTATAGATACCGAGTCATTTTCAGTAGAAACTCAATTTAGTAGTACTATTGTACGCAAGGGAATTTCACATACAAGATCGTCCAATATAGAACTGATTGGAATTGTATCCAAATGTTAAACCATCAAAGGGGAAAAATAGCTCCAATTCTGTTTCTACCTTACGTTCTATATTTTCAGCATACGATTTAACATTCAGAAATTTCAGATAAACATTTTGATTTGACAAATGTTATGAACCAGGATAATGTTACGGTTGTAATGTTAATATATCTAACCAGAGAATTTTTTTTTCTTTTTAAAGACAGCACCACACTTCCAGTTCAACTAAATACGATATTTTCCAAAGTTGAGTTTTATCCTTTTTTTTATTTATTTCTTTTATCAATAAACAAATTTTTATTACATTTCATTACTCTAAACTAAACATTACGCATGATAAATAGGGAAATTATTTTTTAGATAATACCTCATTCCTATTGATCTAATTACGCTCAATAACGAACTGAGCCTTTCGTTTTTCTTTCAAAACCTACTTTCGGATTTCATTATTAAAGATTAAAAAAATTTAGCATAATCTTTTTGCGTTGACACTCACACACACATATATAGATATGTGATAATATGCTTTCCTTATTAGATGATTTTAGTTGGGGTTCGGTCAAGGTAGATAAAAAAAATACAAATTTAAAAAAGTTTATTTTTTAAAAAGATTATTTGCCAACGTTTCGGCTTACATTGTAAGCCATCTTCAGGGATATCATAAAGACGAGAGAGGACGTCCTGTCCCTAAGTTCATATTTCCATGACTGAGGATAGTTTTTTTTTTACCGTAAATATTATTATTAGATGATTTTTGTTGGGGTTCGGTCAAGGTAGATAAAAAAAAAAAAAAAATACAAATTTAAAAAAGTTTATTTTTTAAAAAGATTATTTGCCAACGTTTCGGCTTACATTGTAAGCCATCTTCAGGGATATCATGAAGACGAGAGAGGGCGACCTGTCCCTAAGTTCACATTTTCATGACTCTATGCTTTCCTTAGTTTCCACTTTACTTGAGCAGATCCAGAAGGCTTGTAACATTAGCTTCATGCAGACACCTAAGAGTGAATCAGGGTGTAGAAGTGTCCCTTGGTGGAATGCAGACTTGTAAGAGGAAGGAGGCAGACATATATAGAAGGCTGTTCTAATGCTCTAAGAAGCTCTAAATCCCGAAGAAGATCTAAGAAGGATTTACTGTGAAAGTATGATTTTTTCTCTGAAATGTTGGAGTAGGCATTACGCTTTTCGTGACTTGATAGATAAAAGAAATCCATGGAATCTCGTTTACAAAACGTCTGCGGGTAAAGTCAAGTCATCTTTGACACTAAGCTATCTAAAGAAACAGAATAGTGTACATACGTCAGGAAACCATGGAAGATCTACTGGTTAAGTTTCTTCTCTATAGCTCCCACGAAGACTTGGGAGATAAGAGAGGACATAGCAATATAGACAAGGCGAATGATTTAAAGAGGAAGAAATTCTTAACTTCTACAACACTTTCAAGCGGAAAGCTCCTGGAATGGATGGGGTTTCAAAGGAATAATTATTGATACTATTCCCAAGGCAGTTGTGGATTTGTAAAATGGATGACTTTCTGAAGGTTTTTTTTTCCCTTCTGAATGGAAACGTCCCATAGTTCGGATTATGACAAAGCCAAGAAAAGAAAATTTAGATGACTTGAGTAAATTTGGACCCATCTGTAGTGCCTAGGAAATTACTCGAGAAGTTATTATATAGTCCAGACTATCCGGAGACTTCATCGCCCGGAATAATTTTCTTTATGGAGGACAAAGAGGATTTATCTCCCAAAGAGGAATCGTAGAAGTCTTAAACAAAATTAATGATTTTATTGTCACAAAATCGAAGAAGCGAAGAAGGGTTCTAATGGTGTCTCTGCCTGTTGGACTTCAATACTTTACCAACTCAAACAACTTTAGCGCCCGAAGAATATTCAACACACATCCATGTCATATTTTTCAGAGCGGAAAGCGACTGTGTTCACAAATGCCATTCAGATCGCAAGTACAATTACGAAGAGATGCTCGCCCGCTGGGATCCTGTTCATCTCCAGGATATTGGGTCGCGATGTTTGATTCGCTCCAATCACTTTCACTTACCCGAAGAAGTGAAATTTGTTGAGGACAACATGCTGCAATCGTGCAGCTAAATCAGTGGCCGAATTGCAAGCAATAGGTAATGAGGTGTTGCACAAGATAAGCAAGTGTGCTAAATTACGGAAGGTAAAGTATAGTCACTCCAAGTCGAAGGCACTACTTGTCAAGCAAAAGAGAGAGTTGAGGAACATAAATTAGTACATAGAAGGAAACATAATTGAAGTAATGCGAGAGATGAGTTCCATTGGGGTAGTTTTCGACTTACGGTATAATTTTAATTTACATGTAGAATATACATATGGAAAATATTACAGATTGTTAATACATCTCCTCATGCAAGGCCAAGGAGAATTATGAAATTTTACATTTTTTATTTTCTTTCTCACTTCTCGTTAAAAAAAAAATAAATAAAAAAAATAAAGAATATAGGTTTCGTTTTTATTATTCGATGCAATCTAATATTTCTCTTCAAAAATTAAAAAAATTAAATATCAATGCTACAACGCATTGAAATTTTTTTAAAAATGTATATTTCCAATTTTCTTTCACTTGTAATGTGGAAAGCTGAAGAATGAGATGGGATTTTTTTTTTACTTTCTTTTTTTGAGTCAATTAGGAAGGGACTATTTATAAATAACCACCCCATTAATTGTCCATGGCACTGGTCAGACTCTTATTTTTCGATTAGGCCTACCTACAGTCTCCGGCAAAAGACAAGCAGATCCCTTCGGCGCCCAGAGGATTTGTTAAATTGAAATTTTCGTTCGTTGTCTCGTATAAACCAAAAACTACTTGAATATGACAAGCACAGTAAAATGTAGCTATGTTATCGATAAAGGATATACATATTTTGCAATACATACTTAATTATATATCTAATATACATATTTATGTATATAGCATGCACCCACACACTTGTATTATATGGGACAATCTGTTTCTAATTTTCATTTTTCACAAAGGAATTAAATCTTGAATGTTCAATGGCTGAGTGAGGTTCTCTTCAGAAGAGCAATATTTAAAAACATAGGTGACAACCAAATTTGTTTGAGGCACTAAACAAGTTCCGCGAATGTTTAGCAAGTGCTACAATGGTTTGCCCTCGACATAAATGCCGGTGTTTGGCAATCGGGACTCGAACACTGAGAATTTCCAAGAAGTACCTGTCCACATCCCACACGGCTGGGGAAAAAAGGAAGCCAGGTGTAACAACACACTTCTCTGAATAATTCTAGATGTTTGACCTTATCTAAGCCCAGCCGTTTCAGAGAAAAAAATGATATAAGTCGTACTGAGTACGAGGCAAAAATATTTTCGTTTATTTATTTATTTCAATAAATTATCGGGATTGTAACGAATCCTAAAGCCTTATTTATTTCGTTATTAGGCACGTATAAAACAATAATCGATAACAAACGATGCCACCCGACATATAACGTTATCTTCCGAAAATACTTGAGCTGATTTTTGATGAAATATGAGATTTAGACTCTTCAAATATAAAAATATGTGTGGGATTTACATGTGACCTAAGACTTGAATATAATGAAAAATAATTATCTCCAGTTTTCCTTTCTTGTTTAATGCTAGTTAGTGTTCCAAATCTGAAAAAGTTTTTTGTAAACAGATAATTTGAAATAGAGAAATTTCTTCACGATCCAAAGTGTTAGTAAATAATAAGTGCAGAACGTAAGTATCTACATTTTTTTAAAATAATGAAGCATAATGTAAAATTGCACATTTAAAATGATATTTAAAGATTTAAGAAAATTAAAAATTGGGGAATGATTTGAGTAGGGATGACCTGTGTACACTTATGACGCCTCAGTGTAGGCTAGAATAGGCAGATATCCCCACCTGGGAGAAAATTTTATGCACATATCGTACATAAAATATCAATTTTATAATTCATTTATTGTTTTAATAACACCATAATAGTTTATGGTGCATACAGCATTTGTTGTGGTATTTAATCCCACATTAATTGTATAAAATAAATGCAAGGGAAATGAATTAAATAAATCTTACCACCTCAGTCGGGACTCAAATCCGTATCTCCGGCAAGTCGTAGCATAACAGCCCGGCAAGCTGGAGATCCGGGTTCGAGTCCCGGCTAAGGTAGTAAGTTTTATTTAATTATATTCCCTTACATTTATTGTATATAAATAATGTGGGATTAAATACAATAACAAATGCAATATTTAAAAAAAGAAATTAAAGCAAAAAAAAAAAAAAAAATACGAGGGTCTAATAAATAGCTAACTATATTAGCTCCTTCGAGCTCGGGGGTTTAGACTCCCAGTAGAGTACGGGGATTATAGTGAATTATCTGGCTAGCCTCGGTGGTGTAAGATGTAGCATGCCACCCCGGCAAGCAGGAAATCCAGGTTCGAGTTCCGGCTGAGGTAGTAAGATTTTTTTTTCTATTCCCTTGCATTTATTGTACATAACAGTTTTAGTTTATATATCTAGATTTTGTTAATTCACTAATTGTTTCTTTTTAAATAATCCACTATAAATAGTGGTTTATTTAGGTAAATAATCTAAAAGGTTATTTCCACCACCAATGAATATAGAACTGTCATACCTTCCATTGTCCGTCTTCATTGGTTTCTGCAAACAGATGGTTTGCAGAAACCAATGAAGACGGACAATGGAAGGTATGACAGTGGTTTATTTGTTCGGTGAGCTGAAAGGTCTTATTTTCCCCATGCGAAAGTCACATTTTGACAGCTGTTCGCGGGCGAATATGAACAGTGAATGATCTGTGAAGGGGAGTGGGTAGGTTCCACGATGTAGGGAGCAGTGGAGGACTTACCGAGAGGCAGACAAAAGCACAGGGGAAGGAGAACAGTCTCACCTTGGCCGGGCGAGGCTGCATTCTATTCCTGACTTCCCGCTCGGCCTCTGCCAAGTATAAGTGCACTTATTGCCATTACCTATCCGCTCCTTTCCAGGTGACGTAGGTTAAAGACACTCAACCCCTAGGAAGCATGGCCATTCCTAAAAGTATGACTCATAAGTTAAATAATATAGATATCTAGATATAAGCCCTTCACCCCTGGCGGAGGGCATTCCGGTGTTAGCCGAGAGGCGTAGGGTTAGAAGGCTGTCTTAGCCTTGGTTAGTTTTAAGTTAGTAATAGTAAGTAAGTTGTAAATAATAATATACTTTTGTCTTGAGAAATAAAGTTTTTTTTAAACTATCTGTGAACGAGAGATTTAACTGTCATCTACAGGCTTCGTAGACACACACACACATGCATTTGCGTATATAAACATAACCCCGCAAGATAACCATGGTCTCAACATATGCTCTGGTATTATGAAATTATCTCCTTATAGGCCTGAGCGCAAAGACACGATTCAATCATCGGTCTCTACCTCCCTAAGATGGTAATTGCTATTCATGACCAATATTTATAAGTCCATATTCCGTAAAAACCACTCCCCTCTCACTTGTAAATATTCAGAAATAACAAAAGGAGAGGTTTTTTGACCGTAGATATTATTCTTAGATGATTTTAGTTGGGGTTCGGTCAAGATAGATCCAAAAAACACATTTGGATCTACCTTGACCGAACCCCAACTAAAATCATCTAAGAATTCAGAAATAACATTATTTCTTAGAAACCACCACATAACTTATATAGTAAAGGAAGAAGACCTTACAAAGACCTTTGTCTCCGAAAATATTCTGTTGAAACGAAAGACTAATTCCATTGAATATTCTTGCTAATCGATAATTTGGCTTCCGATTTAGGCATTATACTGTTCCATGTCTTGGGTTATATTTCCTCTTCTCTTGATCGCAAATATTACTCTCCAGGTGATTTTTTGGATGTCTCTCAAGATTTTGTCTAGCACGGTGGCCTTTCTTTTTGTTTAAGCTGAAATCCATACTTCCTGTTAATAATTGCCTAACCCTTCAGTCATAAATAACCAATGGCTTCTTTAAAACCCGCGAAGGGATTGTATTGCTCCAATTAGTAGCAAGTTAAAGAGAGAGATTTTCATAAGGTTATGTATACCGCTGACATCCCTACCCACTCTCCTGTACTCTCCTCACCCTTCAGTCATAAATATCCAATGGCTTCTTTAAAACCCGCGAAGGGATTGTATTGCTCCAATTAGTAGCAAGTTAAAGAGAGAGTTCCATAAGGTTATGTATACCGCTGACATCCCTACCCTCTCTCCTGTACTCTCCTAACCCTTCAGTCTTAAATAACCAATGGCTTCTTTAAAACCCGCGAAGGGATTGTATTGCTCCAATTAGTAGCAAGTCAAAGAGGGAGTTCCATTAGGTTTTGTATACCGCTGGCATCCCTACCCACTCTCCTGTACTCTCCTAACCCTATTTGCATATGGCAAGGCTACCTATACTATCTTCCCACACGATCTTCCATCACAATCACACAATCTTCCATTCCAAAACTGCTTCCAAAAATCTACAAACGCACATTACAAGTATTCGGCAATGGTGCGGTAAAGAAATTAATGACTCGAAATGCTTTCAAGTTAATTTATAATTACGTTTAATAAAAAAACTTTCCAGACAAGGTAAAATTCGACATGATTCCCATATCACTCTTAAATTCCGTTCGTTACATTGGGTCTCAATCTTGACTCACAACTCACAAGGGGCAAGCATACTGATATTAAAGAATATGAACTTAACCGACTTACTCGTAACACTCAAGAGTAGAAATTACTTATCCTAAATAAAACCGCCCCCCCCCCAAAAAAAAACAAACAAAAAAAAAAACCAACAGTTTTCTCTGTATTCAACAAAAAAAGTGAATCTAAATGATTTTGAGATAAAATCCTAAACGGATCCTGAAAATTATATTGGAGTAAAATTTCGTAGAATTTAGAAAACTATATAATTATGTAATTGTGATACATAAAAATGTAATAAATCAATAAAATTTGTGTTTTTTATCTCAAATAAAAAAATAAAGATAAACAAATATAATAATAATAAATTAAAACATACCTGTATTTGAAGCATTTCTAAAGTGTCTTTAATGGTCTAAATTGATTTAGTATTGTAGAAATTCAATTTGCACAGAGCCTTATACTTGTCTGAAACAGCATACTTCTTTAAAGGCGTATTGACCCACATAAATCCTATTTTTTTTCCGCTCTTAAAGCGATTTATTACTGAAAATGACAGAACAAATATATTAAAGTATCAAAAAATGTTAAAACTAATCATGTTCATTTATATTAAACAACAAAAAATAGGGATAACTTTCTAGTCGATTGCCATAATTAGCATTTGTGTGTACGAATATAACTTATTGCACACCAAGTACTGTATAACGTAATGTAAACAAGCACTAAAAAACGGAAAACATTTAAAAGAATGGATAACAGAGTTATTTAATATTTAAAAAAAAAAAATGTTATCAAATAATCCATTAATTTAGGTTGTTGGTCGAAATAATCCTGATTCTTGTCTTTTATTAACTAATTTATAGTAAATATACGTTAAAGGGTATTTATAGGGCGTAATGACCTAGAAGTTGATTGCCCTCCATTATGATCTACTTCTACTACAGATTTAACCCTAGAATAACACTAACAGTCGTGGCGTACTAACCATGATGTTGATCGCCCTATAACCCGATCCTAATCCTAATGAGCATTTAATCAAATAATTTTGTAGTGTTTGAACTTGCTACATGGAAATGGTCAACATGGAGTTACCTTGTCAGCCTCATGACAGATTTAGTGCACAATCGACACACAAGTAGCGCTGCGTAACCTGGAAGGAGACATGGGGAGTGGCTTCAGACAAGTCTAGACCAAGAGAAGGATGCTCACAACGACGGGGGGATGTTCTCTGTTGCAAGATGAATGCATGAAATGTCCATTGTAAAGGCGACATTAATCTCTATCACGGATCTCCGCTCCGATCTGCCTGGTTACAACAGCTGTCTGTCACAACGCCTTGGCCAATATGCTGATGTATGGGGCTTGCTTACTCACCATGAACGATTTACATCGAAGAGTTATTTCTACTCGGATCTTCCACCGATTTCTTACCGAAAGCTCTGGTGGCACTTCCAATTCCATCTAACCAACGAAGCTTATGCCGGCTCCTTCGTGTGCTGAACAAAGAGTAACTTTTATTTAATAAAAGTGTATTTTTTTAAATTTGTGTTTTTTAGATCTAACTTGACCGAACCCCAACTAAAATCATCTTAGAATAGGTATATTTTTCTGATTCACAAGGAATCTTGTTGTGAATCTCTAACTCAACTATCCTTATTCACTCTTCTGAGCAAAAAGTTTCACAAAAGTCAATATGAATCGTTACAGATACTTTATATAAATAAATCTCCTACAAGAACATTTAAACTATTATATTATTTAAACTATCACTTTAGTGCAATGATATGACTTTTGAAGAAAAAAAAAATCGATTCTGCAACAATCCGAGTCATTGTGCCTCGATGGAGGAACCATAATTAGTTAAAAATGATATATATGTGTGAGTATATATATATTTCCTTCCATAATTCCTCTAATATCTTTCCAAGATAATCAAATACTATCAGGACATGTTGGGTAAACATAGACTACAATTAACCGTTCATAAGAAACACACATTCCTCAACCCATTAGTACATAGGCTCATGATTGGTCATTTCAGTAAGATTATAGAGTATTTACTTAAATGATATTTCAAAAATGAAAAATAATAATTAATCTTTGGTCGTCAATGAGACTGTTATCAGCCTCTCGTGTCAAAACTATAAACTACTAAGTGGAAAATGAAGGACAATAAAAATAAAATATAAACAGTTAAAGAAGAATTAAGGAAGAAATATCTAGGAATAACACTATGTAACGCCTAACCTCAAGAAGTATATGATGCTAGATCATATGCTACAATGAACTTTGTAGATTATTTTGTCAAATTTAAAATCCCTCTTTTCCTCTGAAAAAATTCTATATAGAGTTTGTATTCGCCTAGTATTTACTTAGATCGACCTTTAGGGAGCTTATTATCAAAACCAATTATAAGAACTGTATATACTACAAAATAAAGTACTAAAATAAACATGAAGAGAGAATTCGGTTTTGGGAGTTGACGAGTTAAAGACTAATTACTAAGCAAAAAATTTTTATTTTCGCCAATGTTTCGGCCTAAATTTCAGGCCTTCATCAGGGTGGAATATCAGAGAAAATAACATTCAAAAATAATATTTAAACATGTCTATAAGTAATAATCCAACACATGAATATATATATATATATGANAAAGGAACCTTCCACTTTTCATACCGTAAGGAGGTCCTTTCACACACTAGTGCCGCGATTAAAGCACACCATAATGGACAACTTTGGAAGGAATAGTTCAGAAAAATACTGAGGGGACCGGGATTCGAAAGACGAAGGAAGACGTCAAAGGAAAGACCCAGGACGTTGAGCGCACGAGTCACTCAGGCTATCCACTACACCTTCGAACACTCCATATGAATGTGTTAATATATATATATGGAAAAATATATATTGAATATAAAATGTATTGAACAATTTACTACAAATTTTATTCAAATTGGAAACAATTGTATATTGTAAATCGATTCATGATTTAGTCAATGTAGAGCAGGAATCTCTCTCTCCCCATCACCTTATTTGCCCTTATGAAGGCGTGAAATTTGGGCTGAAATGTTGGCGAAAATTTTTTTTGCTTACAAATAAATTTTTGATTCTTCAGCTACCTAGACCGAATTCCTGTCAATACTCTCCTCATAAAACTTGACGGTCAACAAGATATCTCCAAATTAAAATAAATATGGTTTCCAATTACCACTGATTAATGAGTATATCCTCTATAAAATATTTTCAATCGCACTGCAATAAATCAAAAAAGAAATATGAGAAAATAATACAAAACCGTAATAAAAAACATCTCACTAAGTGAGGGTTAAACCATAGAGCCTATACATTCGAATGGAACTAAAATAAATTACAATTTTCCTAACAAATTCTTTCTACAGGAACGAAAAATATATTATATTGTATTTACGTATAATATACCGATTGTTCATCACTTGCAAAAGCTATCTTTTTAAGTGCTTGATGAATGAGGACAGTTAGTATTACATAAATTAATTACATAATTTTTAGTGCAAGGGAACAGAATAAAAAATCTAACTGTCCCAGCCAGGACTCGAACCTGGATCCCCTGCTATCCGGGCCGGTGCATTTACCANTTATTAATGTTAAATAGTTTTTATTTTAATTTTTAAAGGAATTCGGAACTAAATAAATTTTTATAAGTGCAAAAAGGTGTGCCAGCACGTGCGGTTATACTTCTAGGTTAAGTTAATTTGGTTCATTATTTTATTATTAATTTTTGTTTAATTTAGATTTTAAGATTAAGTTGAAATTTACTCTTAAATTATGTATTTGGTTTTAATTTATTATTTTAAAATCAATTAAAATAGCAATGCAGCAGCCTTGTTAAATGATTTATTTTTTCCCAAACTCATCTCTCTATATAAGCTCACGTTTTTAGTCTGAAGCGGTTCGTCTCGCCGTTTTTTCATGATTATTAAATATGGATGTAAATACAAGTGAACGAATTATTTCTTCTTACAAGACGGAGAGAGTAATGAGTCTGTTGAGGTGGCATCACTAATGATGGCTGTGGAATGTTGGGGAGAAACTTCACAACCTTTATAATTACTTTCTGAAATTTCTCCGTTAATAAGTTTTTTTTTTTTTTTTTTTTTTTTAAATATATTGAACCTTACTGTAAGAAATAAATCCATAAATTTTAAACCTGACAAGATCAATAATTTTTTTGTGACACTAATTACAACGTTATAATACAAAGCTATATAATTATAATATTTTTATACGTTTTGATATCTTCCTTTAAAATGCTCCACTTCCTCTTTCGATCTCAACTGAAAAATAAATGTATCCAATTGTTTGCATACAAAGCAAAATTAAAGATTTGGTTTTTGTGTTGATAAATAAAGAAGCGACCCAACCCTCTACATTACATTTAAAAAATTTTCTCAGTATGCATTTTCGAGAAAAAAATTTTTTTGGCATATAAATATTACGAAAGTACATTTGAAAAATTTTATATAATTGTTTCATACTAACGAGGATTTTAGGATTTTAAATTTCTATGTTAATCTAAACCAGATTTATAAATGTCTATATTTAATTATCTGCTGACGTTTCGGCTTACACTGTAATACTCAGGGCTATCATAAAGGCGAAAGGGTACGCCGTGTCACCGGGATAAAGCTAACAGAACTGAATGGACATGTGATCCAGGTGGCACGACGTGCCCTCTCATCTTCATAGCCCCGAAGATGGCTTACAGTGTGTTGCCGAAATTAAAAAAATACACAATTTTCAAATTGTTTTTCTTTTGGTTCTACCATGACCGAACCCCAACAAAAAAACTATTGATATTTAATATCTTTGAGATCTTTGTATCCTAACAGTGTGACCTCGCACAAATAAACTCCAGATGACCGACCACATAGCTTTGTTCCTGCAATCCGCCTGTCGCCGGCAATGTGTCAGCAGCTGACATGTTCCAGCCGATGAGGAGTCCCTCGACAGAGACTTTCTCCCCCGGACGACGGAAGTGTTGCTCAACCGCAGAGAGGACGCACCTTTGTTTTCGTCTGCAATGCCACCTACAGGACACACTGCACCTCCATTATCTCTGTGGCAACTCCTGGCGCAGCCAATCTCACGAAACATGTCCTCGGGCTGTAAAGGAAGGGAAGGAGGAAAGTAACGAGAAAAAGTAATTTCTAGCGTCAAGAATTATACTTAACCGATAAAGACTTAAGGGGAGAATTGCGATGACAACCGGTTGACCTGGCAACCAACTTACCTAGTAGTTCCAGAATTGTATGAAAAATTAATGTTCACAGTAGAACAAGTTGTTGAGTAATATGTACAATATTTTCATTATACTGTTTAATATATATAACATATTTACAAGATTTTTCCATCATGTAGAAACAGCGTAAACTAAATGGATTTCCCATGTTTCGTAAAATATAAACTCAAATCACTAGATGAGAGCTGACCTGGTTCGATTCTGCCCGAGAATCACACCTAACAACTATTCTATAGCAAAGTAAATTTATTTATGTTTCAAAATAACTTTAATGACAATGATATATACACTATTAATATTTAAAAATTACTTGACTAATCTCTTCAGGAAAAGTGACTTATTAAATTTTAATTTAATTATACAAAACTAAACAAATATTTATATATAAAAAAAATGCAAAACATAATTGTACTCAATAAATTGATTGAAATATTTAAAGTATTTTCAAAATATTAAAATAAAAATGAATTCCCGATAATTCCTGAGTGATGCCATTAACTAAATTAATTACATTATTATGATTTTAACCACGAGACTGGTAAGAAGGACCACCATTTAAATTTTTTGTTAGTTGTAATATAATTATCATACCTTCTATTATCCGTCTCCATTGGTTTCTGAAAACCATCTTCTGTTGGCGAGCGCTTTCGGACATTGTCCATCCTCGTGGCCGAATACATCTGTTCACTGTCACTGTCTGTATTCAACTGTTCAACAATGAAGGCGGATAATAGTATGATAGTTCTATATTCATTGGTAGTCATAATAACCCTTTAGATTATTTACATAGTTATAATTATTGTTTAAAGAACTATAGTAATTTTTTTAGGTATTTGTTCTTTACATTTTAACAAAAAAAGCTAGTTAAGGAAAAAAATGTTTTCCAATATATCTAAATAAGTGAGCACTTAAAAAAACCAAAAAAGAAGAAAGAAAATTAAACATATAATCCTTTTTCAAAATTTGATATTATTCCATTTTAAGACTCTTAAAAAAAAAAAAAAAAAAAAAAAAAAAAAATGTCTGCTCTACAATTTAGTAAAATGTGCCGTTCAGGTCCATTTCGTCACGACGACTTGTTTAATTTACTTGACCCTGATCCGTGAACAGTACTGTTACCTATAATCACCGGTTATGCCTCACCGGTGACTCCTTTCCCAGTTGCTCGTTGTGGCAAAACACTCCCTAAGTCGTACTTGGGAACAAGGACCCGCTCAGAGCTACGGCTGAAAGGGTCGCCATTTTGGCAGATGTGCATATGAACTGCACACTTCCTTAATAAGTGTAGTCACCTCCTCATCACCCTCCCTCCTTACATCACACCGGAAGAGGAATCGATAAAATAAATAAAAACAACAGTGAAGAAAGTTAAATTAATGGTTAAAATTTAAGAATCGCTCTCAGATCCATTGGTATATAATCTAAAAGTTGCAACAATTTTTAGTGCAAGGGAACAGAATAAAAAATCTAGCTGTCCCCAGACAGGACTCGAACCTGGATCTCCTGCTATCCGGGCCGGTGCATTTTTCATTTATGCTACCGAGACAAGTCTGATAAGTTATTAAATTCCCCTCAATAGTGTCGAGAGTCTAACCTCCGAGGCAGACGAATAATATCGTCTTATGCTCGGAGGAGCTAACATTGTCAAGCTGTTTAAATGACTCTCGTTATTTACTTTTAAATTCTAATTTTATAAATATAATTTTTTTCTGGTATTTAATCCCACGTAAGTTTTTCAATTTTTAGTGCAAGGGAGCATAATAGAAAGAATTAAAAAAAACTATTAACTTTTTGCCACTTTGACATTAAGCTTTACATTACTTGTTCTTTATTCTTTTTTTTCTATCTCCAATGGTTATTCATTTGAGTATGAATATTGAATGAAATTGAATGAAAATATGATGCTTTTTGTTACCGACTGCAACAGCCTATACTGAGTATGCTATGCTATGTATATAGGCCAGTGTATATAGAATATGCTGATTATATATATTTTGATCAGTTGTGTATTTGCTCTAGTTGGGTTTTGTGTTTTTTAACCCTATATAATCCTATTTTAATAATAATTTAGAAATATTGTAATGCAAACTAGAGAAATGACTTTTATGAAATTTGAACTTAAATTTGTACCTGTTCATATACCTAATGGTAAACATACATATTACCTAATATAACTAATTTCGTATGGACACAATGAGGGGACGGTGAAGTTAAATTGTGGGTTAAAATTTGAATATAGCTATAACTTCCAGATGGTTTCTCTTACGGACCTCGGGATTTTTCCCATCGCAAAAGGGCTGAAATAAAGTTTTCGTCTATCATTCACACTTCAAATAGATTTATTTCAATTCACATTCCAATAAATTTATTTATCACTGTGTTATTTTTGTATTGGATAATGTTTTGAAATAAAAAATCAGTACAATTGTAAGAAAATAAACTATTGTGGTATAATATGGAGGATTTTTTATTTTTACGTTGGCCCACGACCGATCCTTGTATGTTGATGTGTCAAGACGATTTCTCAAAGTGCCAGCTGGATGGTATGCAACGGGCTGATCGCTGTCATGTATACACATGTATACGTATATATATATATATATATATATATATATATATATTCCCCGCCCTNAAGTACGTTTATTGTTTTTGACCCCCCCCCCCGGCGGTTTCAACCATCAATGAACCCGAGTGGTTTCAAAAAAAAAAAGAAGCTTAACAACCGACTTTGGTTTCACTTCTTTAAGAATTGCGGATGCTATTGTCCGTAGAGGCAAATATATTTTAACTCTTTTACGGATCGGTAGAGGTCTGTTGAAATTTTTCAAAAGTCGCGTCACGGTCCCTATGGGAAATCTGCTAAAACTATAAACATTCAGTGCCATACTGCAGTATGAATCTGCAGAAAATTCACTTGTGCCGAATCGAAGTTGACATCGTCGGCCGAAGGATTCCACGCTTTAAGGCTCTGTAAATCGGTGTCCCAAGGATGGGGCGTGGAAGATGCTGTAGTTTAAGTAGATTTATCGAAAGTACCTCCAGCAAACGCCACAGTCTACAGAAAAGTTTGCAAAATGACAAAATCTTAGTACTTTATGTGTAAGTATTCCCGGATTTTACTAATTTTTAGAAACAGATTTTTTCTGCGCCGAGAAGGTGTTACTAGAGCCAATCCCATGCTCTTTTAAAACTTAAAAACGTTTAAAAATTATTTTCCCTTGAAGTGTAGAAATATTTAATGTTATCTGACTTCATAATTAGATTAGTTTATAAAACAAAATACATTTTACACAGAACTACTGTTATTGGAGACAACTTATCCAATAAAACTTGTACATTGAGTCAGTTTATCAGTTTCAGTCAGCACGCTGAGCAAAAATTTATAATAATCCGTTAAGAGATTTGTCCAAATTTTCTTGATATATCTAAATTTAAATAAACATACATTCATTTTCTCCTCTAAATATAAATTTCTACTTTTATATTGAAGATTATTTATATAAGGAATCTAAAATTGATAGAAATACATAAAATTTCACGAAAAAAGAAAGCTTTAAATGGTTTCACTCTTAAATGGAAAAAAATTTTAAGTCACCAGTAAGTTGCATGACTATTCTCTTAGTAGGCTCTAAAGATTAGATTTTGAGTGTAGGATTTCAGCAAAGGGTTTCAGTATAATTTTATTATTCTGTGAAAAGAGAAAGAAATTTTAAGATCCTGAATATATATAGTATTATAATACTACGACTATGGAGAAAGAATGGGTGGGAGGGGGGGAGGGGGTTGAGGGAGACCAAAATGATAAAAATAATCGTTATATTTGCGTTGTTGTTTGAGCTCAGCAAAGTCTATATTATATAATAAGTGCAAAATGTAATATTTTTACAATTATTTTCTATAAGATTTTTACGAAAAACATACATTAACAAAGAAATTTACGAATCCACCTACGATGTGTGATCGCTTTCTCCACTCTAGCCTAAAAAGCTAACTCTTATAGCTTCATCTTCATCTTATCGGCCAGTCTTCAACAAATGTAAGCAAACATATCTTTTATACTCATTTACACTTTCCAGTTTTTAAATGAAACTTCAGCCATTCACTCTTATTTATATCCCACCTTAATGAAACTTTGTAAATATTCTTAGATCACACAGCAGATATTTTTCATTCTGTGCTTCTCTTTGAAATGGTCTAGATGTTTCCTGGTGCGCTCCAAGCAGCGCCCTGCCAAAACTAGATGTCGTTCTTCATTGAATGGGAAACATATCAGAACGATTAGCAGACCACATACCTTGTGTGACCCAGGTCACGAAAAAACATCTAACAATTTTTCCCTCCCCTTGTTATGATATGGTCTGTAGCGGGATCATTAAGACTATTATAATAAGACTATTATTATTCTCTGATGGAATAAGCTACTACTGATTTATATTCAACATTGAAAAAATCTGGACGCATTCCGCTGAAGTTTAAGTAAATGTTATCTTTCTATATCATGTTTACTCCATACATAAATCAAAACAGATTTCCGCTGCACATCATGTTAAAACAATTATCTCGCGATATCTATGCTTCTCAGTGTGTACAAATGAGTTTGTTAGTAATTCCGCTAGAGCGCTCCGTAATGCACTTTCTTACCTCATTGTTTTTCAATTCCATACAATAAAGTGACTCTTTGCCATTAATTTCAGCTAATTCCTCCACACTGAAAAGATCTCTTCTCTAACAGTAAGTAACTTCTTAGTTTCTTATTTTATGACTTTTTGTTTCTTTTAGTGGTTTAAACAATCGAAATTTTTCCTGACTTCAGTTGTCAAATTTTGGTTCAAATTGGGAATTAATAATTTACGGCTGTTCAAGAAATTACAGGATTTGCAAATATACAAATAATGGTGAAGTAAAAATCTCTAATCTGACGAGGTCCGTTTCCTTTGGTGAAATTTACACTGGGAAGAGCACTGAATACAGTTTTTTTTAAATCAAAGAAACAGCAGACGATCCGAGGAATGCCGAAAACTGTGATAAGTGGATTTTCAAATTCTTCTTGTCCTTACTTGTTTTACCATTTACTTGTACCAGTTTTTCTTATAGTCCACTATTTTTATGGTTCATTAATAATTTTATTAGCAAACAACTCTACACAACAATCAAATTTAGCAAGTTCTAAAATGGATTTCTACAGAAATTTGAGAAACATTGAGTGGATCTTAGAAAATATTGCTTGTATTTTTCTCACATCTTCTAACACTGGTTTCTAATACTTTTTAAAATTCTTATTGTCTAATGTCCATTCATCATTGAAATACTTCCAATGAAATATAATTAAAAATAAATAAATAAACTGTAGATTGTTTCTACCCAAAATTAAATTTTACATTATTTCATAAATTTTGTGTAACTTTTATCAACACAAAAGTCACTTATAGGCAGGCATACGTTATTTTTGTCTATTTTTAAGAAGTAAGCAACTGCATTGATTGCATTCGGTCTGTTAGATTTTAGAGAAGCAATGGAAGATTTGTCATGAGTTACTTATTCACAAAACTAATTTTACTGAGATTTTAACTTGTGAATCCCACAAAGAGTAGATCATCCATAGCATGTAGATTCTAAATCTCGAAGTAAAGTTATAAATTGCTCTTAAATTTTATAAAAGTGATTTTGTTATTTGGTTGTCTACAACCAATTCTAATTCTAATTGTCAGCAAGTATAATTCAACTGAAATTTAAAGGCAATATTTCTATTCGAAGGACAAGTATTTAATCTGTTATTATTTTCGGGGCACTTATTAAAAGTAAATGAAAAACAGCGGGTAAGTAAAAAACCGAAAGGATTTAGGGTCAAATTACATCAAGCAACCAGTCTTAGAAGTGCCTAATAAATGAATGAGAAAGAGCTGATTTTGTAGTGCTGTACTAATGTGCTGATGTGGTGTTTAATCTGCTGATATTGTTCTAATGTGCTAATGTGCACTGCTTATGAGCTGAGCAATAAAAAATAAAGTAATCAGAGAACTGCTGCAAATGAGGAAAATTTTTCTAATCGAAAGATAAAAAGAAGAAAAATTTCTTAAGTAATAGTTGCATGCTTCGTTGGAAATAAAAAAAAAAAAAAAAGGTTTATAGAACAAGAGAAGAGAAAATTTCTGGATATATAGAAGGCAAAGGAAACTCCAAGAGTGACTATCATCAGAAACCTTAATTGTAAGCTAAAATACCAAAAAACCATAAAAAATTGGGCTTAATAACCATGATGTTGATCGCCCTATAACCTGATCCTAATTCTAAAATCCTAATTCTGAAACCAAATTGTAGGCCGCACGTATGAAACCTGTCAGAGAAAAAAAACCTCTCGGAAAAGTGGAGTATTATCATAAGGAAGAATTACAAAATTTCATTACAAAGTCTGTTGCTCATATATATTTATATGCCCATATACAATTGTATGGGGTCGGCATGGTGCTGTGTGCATCGTGCAGGGTCATGGCCTCCTGTCCACCTCCATTTTTCTCGGCAAACGTTATGAACAATCATCCGTTGCTGTACGTAAAAGGCATTAATAAACAAGTATTGAAGGGGGACTCTGATTAGAACGGAAGGAAGTAAATCCCGGTGAAAGCAGTCTATCGCTAGCTAGATTACTTTTTCTTATTGGTGAAATAATTTTAATTTCCTGCCAGTAAAACATTTCCTATACTTGAAGTATCGCAGGACAGGAATTGGCACACTAAATACAATTGGAGGAATATGTTGGTTTTTCCCACGGACCGCTTTACATTACATACCTTTGCCATCCAATGGAGTAAGGAATGTGAAAATAAATAAAAAGGTAAATTATGTTGAATAAATTAAATTTAAATTAAAAAAAGGAAATTGTGTGTTCAAAAGGAGAGTTTGTTGACCGTAGATATTATTCTAAGATGATTTTAGTTAGGGTTCGTTCGACTGAAATTGTGTGTGTTTCTCCACATTTGAGTGTATAAAATTATTTGAAGTGTAAAACTCAGAATTCGAATAAGACTTATTTAATCTATAAAAACAATGATTTTAGCACTCAAATTGTAAAATTTGTAAACCTTCTCCTGAAAGGTTCTGAGCAAAATACTAATGGGCTCTTCTGTGCCAGGAGCAAGGCGGAAGACGGTATAAGGAAGTGGGCCTTAAGACCATAGTTAAGATCTAGAGAATGTCTTAACTCTAACCTTGACTTCATGGAAGATACAATTTCCAGACAGTCCACCCCAACAGTCTGGATTTTCTCGAGAAGATAGCATCCCGCCCATGGTCGTAGACAAGCGTGAACAATTATCTGATACATTTGTGAACTCATATATTTTTCCTTTTACTACCTTTATATTGAATACATTTATAAAGAGAAAGAAAGTATTGCATTAATATTTATTTGGTTGTGTTTTATTATCCCACGGAAATTATAAACAATTAATGAGAGGGAATAGAATTAAAAAATCTATCTGTCCCAGCCACGACTCGAACCTGGATCTCTTGCTTTGTGGTGGGAATTTAATAGGTTATCTAGCTCGTCTCGGTGGTGCAATGGATAGCATACCGGTCCGGCAAGCAGGAGATCCAGGTTCGAGTCCTGGCTGGGACAGATAGATTTATTATATTCTATTCCCTCTCATTAATTGTTTAAAAGTATTGCATGTTTAATTTTCAGCTGAATTATTTATACTAGAGTAAATAATTACTACTATTATTATTCATAGGTGAAATTTGAATTCAGCTAAACCCGTCTACTAATTTTCCACAGTTATAAAGTAGTTAATTATCATGGAACCAAATATTTATTTAAATATTAAATATAAAGTTTTGTTAATTTTAAGTAATGATTGCTACTGCTAATGTTTCAAAATTTTTCCATCACAAGTTGGCTGTCAAACTTCGACGAAAAACGCTGTGTACCTAATTATTTAGCATTATGCCCTAGAATATTTATACAACTTTAATCAGCAAAAGATTTTTAATCGTGTATGGAATTTTAGGTTGGCCTTCAATCCTAATTTAGAATACTTCTTATAGTTAAGAACATATTTTGAAATAAATATTTTAGTGATAAATATTAAACTTGATTTGTTGAAATAAAATTTATACCTGATGAAAGTATAGTTAAAATTTTTTTGCTTTTAAGAAAATCTCATTTTGATCATTCAAAAATTAAATGTTCTGTACAGTCCGAGAACTTTCCCCAAATAAATAACACCAATTAATGGCACAACATAAAATCATCGGCTCTAAAGTTAGTTCGAATGGTAGAATAACCTCATTGCAACCTTTCATAGAGTTTTACTATGACGTCACACGAGAAAGGTTACCCTTTTTCTCTCTATTATGAGCCATGTTATTTATTTACTTCAAGATGGACAAAGTGATTTCAGCAAACCTTGGGCTGCAAATAAAGGGGTACTGTACATTTAAAGTAATAAATATATCAGTATTTATTATATGAATTGAATTTTAAATATAGTTAACAAAGTTGAAACATTATTAGAAACATCCAAAATTATTGACACATACATTATTAAAAATAATCACGATGATTTACGCAAGTCCACAGATCTACCCCCGCCGCCCAGAAAATGTTTTTTGAGTGGGAGTTCTGGAGGGTAGGCTCACTCTCGGATGTTTGTGGGAAACATTAGTGTTAATTAATAAAGTAAAATGTGTATTTTTAAAATTTTAAGAAACGTAAGAGAGTAAAATTTTTATAACAGATGAGTAAAAATTTTGTAAGCGATAATTAATTTTGGCTTTAATCACAACCAAGGAGCGCGGGTTGTTATAAAACAAATGAAATACTTCAGTTTATGGAGTATACTTTATTCGGTCAGAGTTCGAGATTAATAAGGATGGCTAAGAAGTTTGCTATATTTTATAAGAAAAACTACATGGCCTTCATAATATCCTTCCCTTTCCCTCCGTGGCCATTTTTCTCCTGTCCTTTTTATTTAGGCAAACATTTAACGGAGAGAAGAGCCTTCTGTTCTCAGGGTAGTCGCCACATTTTCTGAGTCGTAACTTGTAACTCGACTCCTTACTTTATATTATTTGCGGATTTAAGCTTCGGAAAAACCGAAGATGCGGGGGAGATATCTTTGGGTAATATCAAGTTTCAAGCGAGAGAATTTACTTATTTCTGAGGTTAAGCAAGTCTATCAGCTGCTTGACAGATAGGCGGCCATCTTGCCCGTCCCCCTCCCTTTTTTTTTTAGATTCCAACCAGAAATAAATTCATTCGAGAGTTTCTAATGACCATGCCTAAATATCGGTTTTTTTTTTTTTTTTTTTTTTAAAACTTCACATAATAACTATTAGCATTAACAATACATTACACCTCACCAGAACTTATTGTCAAGAAGTGGACTCTCGGGTGACGTCCCGGGGCCAGTGGTCGCCAATGTCTCTTCCCACTTCTATAAAATATCTCCCTGGGGTTAATGACCAAAGCTTGACATGCCATAAAAAACAAAACAAAATGACCTTTATTTCATTTGTTACATCAAAGTATTACACCTCTTACACCCGAAAAACAACTCTACTTCAACTCTCACTTGACATTGCCAGTAATCCCCTTCTGCAATTAAATTGGATTTTGCCCAATAACGAACTCAGCCGTTCGTTTTGCATATAAAGGTAAGGTTTAGAAATATACAAAGGTAAACTGCAAATTGTAGCCAGTAGATTGTTGACAGACACAAATAAATAAATATATNACAAAAAACATGTTTAAATTATTATATCATGTTAAATTTCGAATTTTTTAAATGACATTGTCACTGCTACATTTAGGTGTTTCAGGTAGGTCAAAACTCTTCTTTTTATTCATTATCTAAGTATATATTAATCCAAATAATATTTTATTATTTTGAACATTTTGATCGGTTTAACTTAATCGAACTGAAAGTTACTGTCAAGCTCCGGCCCAATTTGTTCGATTTGCTCATATAGGATATATTTTTTATATCTTACACATCAATGATCAAGAGACATTTTCTTAATATTTATATATATATATATATCATATGACTTTCAATATGTCATATGACTTTCAATTTTGATGTCTATTAAGTAAGATAGAATAAATTATCGAAACATGTATCAAAAGAACAGTCATAAGAACCACAAGAGCTGCCTGCATACATTCGGAATTTGTTTTAAAAAAAGTTTGCATTAAAAAGTTTTCATGTAAGCATGATACGAGCATATTTAAGTGCGTAAGATGAGTACATCAGGTAGAAAATAGAACAACAGTTCTCCATTAGGCTCTTCATAGGAATTAGGTCAAAACTAGTGTTTCAAACTCCAAGACAGGAGTGAAAGCCAAACTGATTCCATTTTGATAGACAAAAATAAAGAAACTTGCACCTCAACGACAGGATCTACCTCAGAGCGGATTGGATTAAAGACTAGAGCATCCACAGTTTGAGTAAAATGGGAGGCTTGCAAGAAACAGTGCGCTCCTTCGGATATTAGTGAACGTCATGTGAAATTTCTCTTTCACAATGAGGTGAATAATATTTTCTCTGGAAGATATATTTATGGACGAACATTGGGTAGGGATAAGAGGGAATATGGAAGAAGTGGTGATGAACCAGAAGAAAGGCAAGTATAAAAAAGGAATTGCAAGAGAGAACTACTTGAAGACGATCAAGGACAGAGAAAAACAAATATTCTCAAGCCTTAGAAACCTCGCGAGAAGACATACTTGAAAGGCCTGAAGATTAGCAAGGCAAACTCTCGAGGATTCAGCTATCAAGTTAAGTGTGTAGCTTTCTCTAACTCCTCAGCTCTCTTGCAAATTCTCTGCCTAACTCTCTCTCTAGCCCTACCAGCTTGTAGCTCTTCGCCTCTTTCCTCCGTCATTTTAATTTGCCATGATATCGGCGCTTTCGTTTTCCCCATACCATACTTCGCATTATGCATCCATTTGCTATATCCTCTTGTCTGTCAAATACCTTCTAGTTCATACATTCTCCCATTTATTATACCGCATTGGATTCTTCCAATTCTCTCATTTATGCACATCTTAAAACCGTACACACGACAAAGATGAACGTGGAATTTTTACTGTTGTATCTCCGATGCAATGTATCGAAACGAAGATTCGATGTATCTTCGATCTTCAACTTAGATATCCAGGTAGGTTCCCCCTTATTAATTTTGATTTCTTCTATTATTGATATATTCTCTTTTTGACACATTTTCCTCTCTTAAAAGGCTTTAATATTTTCCACGTAGGTCAAAAATCTTCTTCCACTTACTTTATTACATTAAAACGCTACGTACAATTAATACTTAATGAGTATCACAGTACCTCGAAATAAATTCATGTAAATACCAAATGATCATTAATTCAAACGGTGAGTTTTTTGGCCGTAGAGATTATTAGTAAATGTTTTTTAGTTGGGGTTTGGTCATGGTAGATCCAAAAAATACAATTTAAAGAAATGTGTATTTTTTAATTATCTGCTTTCGTTGCAAGCCATCTTCAGTTGTGAATGGATGGATCCCAATCCAGGTGACAGAATGTCCCCTCTCGCCTTTTTGATAGCCCTGAAGATTGCTTACAATGTAAGCCGAAACATTGGCAGATAATTAAAAAATACACATTTCTTTAAATCTAACTTATCTACCTAAATCGAACCCCAACTAAAAAACATTTTAGTGATCATTAATGTTTCCAATGGGATTATTCAAAGGTAAGAAGACGATTCAGTTCTCCAATGTAATAAAAAAAAGAAAACAATTATTCACTGCAAAAAAAAAATTACGCTTAATTTTGAAGTTTGGTTACTGAAAACGCCAATGTAGTGCATTGAGATAAGTTAGTAAAACAAAGCTTTTTCATGTGAACAATATTTTACATTTCTTACTCTGATAGAAAGTATAAGAGCATTGATCTCCAGCAGAATAATAAGAAAATAAGTATGCTTCCAGCTAGATAAACAATCTGGCCCTTAACTACATAAGCTGGGGCGAATTATACCATGTCTCATTTTCGAAAAGACACTGCATTATAAATTAAAAAAAAAATTGTTTGCTTTTTATTTTATAAAACTCCTGTTCCCGCACAGATCTCAAGAAAACGTTATTAGTAATTGGTGCAGATAATTGTATCCAAACTTAAAAATATGGGTATTTGTTATTATACGAGGGTGGTTCAAATAAAACCCAGAATTTTCGAATAGACGCGCGAAAAACTTAGTGTCAAAAAAAGTGGTTGTACTGGAAATTAGACTGCTCTCTTATGAAACATGGAAAACAGTAGAAAGCGTATAACCTCACTTTTTAGTATAATTACGGTCATGAGTCATAAGGATGTACCAGTGTCTGTTATGCCACGCATCATTATTCGTTTTTCGGTCATAGATAATGTAAAATCCGCGAAAATGTATCATAATTTACTCGAGAGGTTCGGGGGATGAATGTCTCTCTTAGTCCCAAGAGGGTGGTTCAAATATAATCCGAGATTTCGTAATAAAATATTGTATTATGCTATTACAAAGCTACAACTTTTTACAGTTTTTCTAAGTAGCCTATGTGTTTTCAACTGTTTTCCACATTTAATTACAGACCAGTCTGATATCCAGTGCTGTCACTTTTTCGACTCTGAATTTTTCGCTAGTCTATTCCAAAATTCCAGGTTGTATTTGAACCACTCTAGTATCAGGTATAGTGGATATAGACTAACTCGTAGACGTTTTTCTCTGGCGAAAAACAGTTAACTAACTTTAAAAAAAAAAACCAAATAAGATACTTCATATAAACAATTAATGAGAGGGAACAGAATAAAAAAATCTATCTGTCCTCGCCAGGAATCGAACCTGGACCTCCTGCTATCCGGGCCGGTATGCTAAATCCATTACACCACAAGGACTAGCTAGTAGGAATCGAACCTGGCGAGGACAGATAGATTTTTTTATTCTGTTCCCTCTCATTAATTGTTTAAAATTTACGTGGGATAAAAAACCACAACCAAACAAAATATTTATGATACTTCATATAGTTTTCAAGTCATAGAAAACAAAATATTTATATTATACGCTTAGGAGTGTAAGTGAGTTTACTGCATATAGTATCTAAGTGCATTATTGCATTTCTGCAAGAGGAATTATGCATTTCATGTAAAGACGTCAATGGCGTTACCGTTGGCACCAGAAGCCACCGATTACTTTATGAGCAAAGTGATGTGTTTACAAGGACGCACTTCTCTGCTTCTAGACGTCTCATATGTTTCTGTAAGGTCCTTTCTTCGCAGGAAGATGTCCTGCATCAGGAGTGAGACAGGGGTGAGACAGCCCCATCCAAGATAACCACCCCTTTCGAAATGGTTCACTCCCCGTGATTCCGGTTGGCACACGCCTCATCCCTGCCCACTTACCAGTGAACACCGTCATTATGTCACAGAGGATTTTTATGGTTCTGATGAGAGTGGGAAATGGTTGCTTCGTCTCTTACGGCCGGTAAATTCCTAGCAAGTTATAAAATCATCCTTGCACATTTTTTTAGTAACATTTAATGACGTCTAAAATGCAACTTTTCTCTCAAACAGAGCTTGATTTAAAGAGAGAGAATTGTAGTTTGAAAAACGAATACTTGGTTGCTTCATATCTGTTTCATTTCTCACAGTTTTAACCAAGACTTGTCAGATGACATTCTAGAATAAATCGAGGTAATTTTGATATTTTTGGCTCTGAAACATTAAGGCCAAAATGTATATATTGAATACATAATAAAAACATGTCTAATATATTTATATAAATATTTTTATTATTCAATATTCCGAAATATTTTTAATAATCAATATTGAATAATGGATATAATTCAAATTTTACACACAGTAGTATTAAATTCATTGTAAATATTTAAAAAAAAACATTTCAAATTTCTAAAATCCATTTCAGACAACTGAATAACAACTGAATTTATTACTTTCAAAAATAAAAATAATTGTACCTATTAAGATATTTCCCGAGGCAAATATTATGATTTTCTTAGATATTTTCTCCTGTTCCGCCTATTAGACACAAATAATTAAAAAATAGAATTTTTGAGTATGTGTCTCAAAAATGTCATGTGTCTTTTACTGCTTTAGTGATCGCAATTTTTAGTGTTTTCCCCAAAAAACTTGACAACTTGAATTTAAATAAATAATTTTATTACCAAGAAACTGTGAAAGCAGAGCTAATTGTTTAGCATATTAGTTATTTAATGTACTTTGTTCATGTCTACATTTATTTATGCTTAAAATGCGAATTCAAGTCATTCCTACACCACCCTTATTGTTTCCATTCTTCTGGTAAATGAAGTAAATTATGAAATATTAAATTTAGTGGAAGGTACTGGGTCAAAAAGCTATATTTCCTATATTTATATTTAAATAATATTTTATTTGTATGTAAGATATTTTTGGCAACACAGAGTGATCTATCGGGTTGAGACAGAACTTTTTCGTTTTATTGTGTTATGTATATGGTATGTAATTTAATTGTAATATGTACCACGTTTTGAGTTGTAATTAAGAGAAATCAGAGTTAAGACTTTATATTTTATTTGGTTTTTCCTCCTAATCCTCAACATCTACTAGCTTATTTGAATGTTATGTTCAAAACAAATCTTGAGTTTTGGGTTTAATGTAAATCTAACTATTTATTGTATTTTATTTTTGGTTTTAAACATTTATTTATTTGAATGATAATTTTAATGCAAGATACTGAGTTACAAGATGTTTAAATAGAAATAACGACCACTGGAGTTTATGAAAAACATTTTTTTATCAAAATATCTGTTTGGGATTAATAATATTGCTTTATCGAATGACCCTGCATTTGAATATATAATTTAACGATGCCTAACTAGATTCTTTTTGTTACAAGAATCTAGATATTAAAATTTATGTTGTCAAAGATTGATGAACTAATTGAGAAGTGGTCAGTAACCTCCACATTTCATTTGAACCTCCATTTCTCAATTGAACTGTGGAGGTTACTGACCACTTCTCTATTATTTCACCCAATTTTGATTGAGAACCTCCACTAGCCAACTATTATATGAAAAGGAAAATTTAAGATGTCGTTGTAGTAAATTTCTTTCATTTTTAACTTGTATCGTTTTCTCTAAATTAAATAAAATCCCGATCCTCCAGTAAGTTTAAATAATAATCTGTTGAGCACTTTCGATTTCTCCGGCCGAATTCATAATGATATCCCTTTGGCTTTTTCCTGTAGATAATGTTGACTTGAAGCCCGAGAAAGTTGGTAGCTAAAAACCGAAGAGAAAGAGGTTCGGATTGAGAGTACAGTAGTCATGATGGTAGGGCAGTGATGGTGAACTGATAACTTTATATAATGTCTTACGTCACTAATTGCCGAAAAGTGGAAGCATACGGGCAACTTAATAGGCCAAGGACTTGATGGGATTTATTTACCAATACTTCTTCCGGGTTCAACCGTGTCTTGGAGTTTTTAGGTGCCAAGCTTTCGCACATCGTGTGATGGCTTCTTCAGGTCAGATCATTCTCCATTCAGCCCTGAAGAAGCCATCACACGATGTGCGAAAGCTTGGCACCTAAAAACTCCAAGACACGGTTGAACCCGGAATAAGTATCGGTACATATGTCTGAGGACCGTGGAAGCCTATGTGAACATATTGATGGGATTTGCTAAAAACTCCATTACGAGAAATCTACGCTATTTCCTGTATCCAATACATACCTCAATTTATCAAACCGCTATTAATATGAAACCAAATAACTGAATTATAAAACTTATACACAAACTCCTACAATTAAAAAAAATGTAGAAAAGTTTTAATTGATCAGAAAATACTACTTTTTCTTTTTAACTCTCGCGTTAAGAAAAAAAAAATACGACTTATTTAAACATTTTCAACATTCTGAAAAACCATTAGCCCTCTTCCAAAATAAACCTGTCAATAATGTCTCCTAGTTCCTTAAGCTATTTATCCACAATAATTCCTACCTATTTTTCTGGTATTGCCCCTTTGATGCTGACCGTTCTCCATTTGTACGAAAATGTTTTTGGAAATTATTAGAAATAGATAAATTCCACAAATCCATACAGCAAAGGGGAGGTTGTCCCAAGAATTGTGGATTGGATGACAACATTTATTGTTTACTTATTTCTCTTCATCTCAGTGTGGATACTTCTAGTAGATGACCTGCTCTCTAAGCTCACTTATGCGGGTTCTGAGTTAATAGTCTATGCTTAAGTTCATGAGAGAGAAGTTAGAAAACATCCCCTTTAAAATGATAAAAAAATGCAGTTAGCTTGGTGGAACAATGATGCATTGGACAGGGGATTAACGTAAATCCCGCAAAAGCGCCATATTTCCTTTCACACGGAATAACTTTGGACCTTCAGATCTTCAAATCCCACAGGGGGGTCCAAGTTCTGGGAGAGATAATTTATAGGAAATTGTCTTGCAACTTCAACGTAAATGCCACTATTTAAAAATCGGCATATAACCTGATTTGGGTAGTTGTTAATCTTTGAATTTAAACAAAGGTCTAGCTCCAAATAAATATTTGTTGAATAATCGATAGAAGAATCCCGAACTGAGATAAAACGTCCTGAAGATGATGTGACAACGAAAGACCTCGAATAATAGAAATATTCATCTGGAGCTAGACTTTTATTTAAATTTAAAGATTACATAAAAAATCACATCCCCCCAGCATAAAAATGAGCAGAATCTAAATCACCTGGATCAGTAAAATTCACTTTACTGAAGTCAAATTTAAAAGAAGAAAGCACGTAAGAAAATAAAAAAGTTCTCTATTTTTAAATTTCCGAGTCTTGAATTTTCATTCATTCAGAAATAAATTTTGATTTTAAAAATAATTTAAATAAATTTACTAGAATAACACTTTCATTTTCATGGCAATAAGAACGATAGATATTTAAAGTATAGTGCCTAATAAAGTGAAAACCTGTAAAATTCACACACACACACACACACGCAGATCGAATTAAGGGTTTTAAATTTAACACAAATTTTTATAACTAAGACTATTTTTACTTGTTTCATGAATTGAAGCTATGTATTATTATTATAAAGCCCATATCAAGTATATAATTAACCCTTATATGTTGGAAAAGTAAACAAAATCTTTACTTTTGTGTATATTCTTTAATTAAGAGTAAAAAGTTATCAACTTCTAAGTATTCCATATATATGTTCTGTGTAAATTTCTTAATAGGATGTCCGTTTTTTAAAAATTTTTTTATAAGTTTGGTTATTTTTATTATGTATATTAATAGAAGAGTTTATGTATTTCAATGAAATTTAATTACTTAAAAAAGTTCAATAATCAATTATAAGGATACAAAAACCAGTTTCATAAAAAAGAGATTAGGTATAATCGACAAACACAGTGATTAAGATAGTAGTCTTTCAAAAGAGTTAAAAAGAAAGAAACAGAGGAAGAGAGAGCGAGTGAAGGAGAACTAGAAAGAGATAAAACTAAAGTGAACGAGCATTCATGATTGTTTAGTCTATTTGGAAGAGTTGTATATCCGGGAAAAGTATGACGTCAGACCGGTTCCAGGATTGGAGGAAGTATAAATAGGAAAAAATACAACTGATCACGTTTGGATCATGATTTCCAGGTATCTTACTTATTACAAGGAGCAGAGAGAGCTCGTGTAGATAAACGTGTGTGATTAGGGGCTGGTTTGAGACCTCTCTGGAAAAAAAAGGTGAAAAACCAACTACAGGGGATTAAGAGAGTTCTTGAGCGAGAATGGAAGTGATTGAGGGGGAGGGGGCAAAGAAGTGAACGGAGAGAGAGTAAAATAATTTCGCTTTAATCACTAACGCCAGATAATATCATTTTTTAAAAATATTAAAGTAGGCTGATTGTCATTTTTATCTGGCCTAAAACAAATTGTTTTAAAACCGATATTCTTTACATTATAGCATTTATTGTTGTCTCTTATTTCCATTTGACATAGTTAACTTACATGATTGTACCCTTATTCAATTTTATATTCTCTCATCTGTTATTGATTTTTTTTTCTGTTCTGATTGTCATTTATTAATCTCCACTCACCAATCGAAATAACTCTAGAAATCTCTTCTCTAACATGCTTAACTCTAGAGATAAAAATTAAGAAATTAAACATTTATATTTAAAATTTTATTTTATTACAAACAGAACATAGTAGATCTGTTAAGCAGCATACACCATTTGATATTAGAGATCATTTTTAACTGGTTCAGGGATAGTCCGGTATATTTTTTATTTAAAACTAAATAAAAATTATAAGACAGATGTCTTAAGTTAAATGAAAAGGCTAAATTATTCTAACCAGGGGAAAATCTTGATTGGTTCAGATCTCCAAACAATATTCTACCATAACCGGGAATGGTTAAATCTTGATAAATGCAGGCAGTCAGAGCACTTCAAATATTTCTAAACAAGAGTCAGATTTAAGATTAATCCTGAAAAAATTACTAATTATTAAATAATTAGTAATTCACAAAAAACATGTTTAAATTATTATATCATGTTAAATTTCGAATTTTTTAAATGACATTGTCACTGCTACATTTAGGTGTTTCAGGTAGGTCAAAACTCTTCTTTTTATTCATTATCTAAGTATATATTAATCCAAATAATATTTTATTATTTTGAACATTTTGATCGGTTTAACTTAATCGAACTGAAAGTTACTGTCAAGCTCCGGCCCAATTTGTTCGATTTGCTCATATAGGATATATTTTTTATATCTTACACATCAATGATCAAGAGACATTTTCTTAATATTTATATATA
>KZ806891.1:988061-1013128 GCA_000696205.2 Oncopeltus fasciatus
AAGTGAGAGAGAAATTACTTTTTTATAATAAAAAAAATTTAAATATATATCCTCAAAAATAATGAATCTTAAGAAAAAAATAAGGAAGTAATTTCTCTATTTTTCCTATTATCGACATAATAAGAAGGAATTTATTCCATTAATTTGTAAGACATTGTTATAGCCTATTACTTTTCAAATTATACTTAGGAGGAAATTATAGCTATTTATCGGTCGCTTTAAACCATAATTTCTTAGGCAATTTAAATTAGCTTTCTTTAGTTCTTTCCTCTTTTTTCTTTTTTTTTTTTTTTGTATGTAGCTTTTATCAATAGACGTTAAAAAGAATAAAGATAAAAACAAGAAGAG
Organism: Oncopeltus fasciatus; assembly: GCA_000696205.2. Classification (NCBI taxonomy): domain Eukaryota; kingdom Metazoa; phylum Arthropoda; class Insecta; order Hemiptera; family Lygaeidae; genus Oncopeltus; species Oncopeltus fasciatus. Next base: position 988,410 of record KZ806891.1, read on the forward strand.
GGGAGAATTATTCATTTCGACGGTCATTTTTCTTTCCGGTTTGAAAAATAAATGCCAATATTTATTAACATGCAAAATATGCTGCTTCTGCATGTATATATATATANCTTCTCCTAAGGTAGGATCGGTGAAGTACCGAAGAAACGTCTCAAACAATGCTTCATTTGTAAAACATTAAAAGCAAAACGTCCTGACGGGGGAAAAAAATTGCGGTTACTATAGAAACAGGCAATCAACCGTGTGCTTCTCAAAAGGTTAGCTAATTACTCCAGCGTACAAATTTGGTGATGTCTTTAGAGGCCTGTTTTTGCGCTATTTCGTACCTTTTCTATCACACTATAGAGGTACTTAAATGGAACACCAATCCACACATGTTACATTGCGCAATGATTCTTACAACTTACACCACTGCCAATCAACCAAGCTCAGATATATAGAACATTCGATTAATTTTATTTATATCAAATAATTGGTGGTAACTAGTCGAACGAGCTGCATGAGAAGTTAGGAATTCGTTCTTGCGAGCTGAAGAATCAAAAACCGATTTTTGTACACAAAAGTTTTTTATTTTCACCTTTTCGGCCAAAATTTCAGGCTTTCATTAGGTCAAATGGGGTGATGAGAAGAGAAGAAACTCCTGCTTTATACTAACTAAATCTGTCATTTATTTATCGTAGAGCCCAGATGAAGATCTGAAATTTAGGCCGAAACATTGGCAAAAACAAAAATACCATTTTTTTTGGTTACAAATCAGTTTTATTTATCCACACACAGTTCTACAGGATGTATATTTAAAATAAACCCCCAATTTAAATAATTTCGCTGATATCATCTAATAGGTGGCCTGTAGCGTATGCAATGACCAAATTTTTAAAGTAACACTAGTTATTCAGAATGTTCTTATTGGAAAATTTATCTTTAGTATCAAAATCCAATTGATTATTTTAATATATGAGTATATATTGAAGGTGATTGGTTACCACCCCATTACCCGTAATTCTCTCGAACTGATACACAGTCTACGTACATCAAAATATATTTGGCATCATATAGTTCATGCGGTCCCCTCAGTGAATATATCATAATCTCTGGTGTGCTCTACGGGTGAGCATTGGATGTTGATCTTCAAGTGCAGCTCGTGTACATTTCATTAAGGGCCAACTCTTTCAGCCTTTAGCCCTCCACTCTACTTCCCTGTAACTTACCCTCGGCCATACAAACTGTGTAAAAATGAATTTTCTCATTGTCATTTTAAAACTCACTGAATACATTCTCCTCACTTGTATTTTATTGAATGTAGTTAAACTCGAAAGATATACAATACGAATAAGTATTTATTGAATAAAGAGAGATAAACTCAATAAGCCCAATTTCATAAGCTAAAATACTCCTTAATATTAACAGACTTAATAATAAATTCAAGCCTCGTAAAGATGAATATAAAAACTCTTTTATTTTTGTTTAATTAATAGTAGCACTTCTAGTATTAGGGAGTAGTTTTGCATATTAATTTCAAGTCACATAATATTATTTGGATAAATATATAGTTATAGAACAAAGAAGGTGGTTTCAAAAACAGTCTGTTCACAAACTGCAGTTTCCATTTTCCCTTGAAGTTGAAAATACATTAGGATAAATTATTCATAGTTTATTTTTTCAAAAATGTAATTAACCTAAAAATTCAAATTAATATCATCTACATTGTTCTGGTTGAATGAAATTCAAGGTATGTTATTACAAATTTAAGTGTATCTCAATTCGTACCACTCATGTAGTGGTAGTTTTTACCGTGTCATCTTTTTACTTATATCGGATTTTTAAAATAACTGTTAACCTCCCTTTTAACCACTGAGAGTCTTGGAGAGAGGGGCTATCTACAGGTCGCCATCCTAATCTAAACATCTGAGCTTTTATTTACCGTTTAAAGCATGCCCAGAGCGAGATTCGAACCCGCAGCGCCAGAATCACGTGACCCGAACGGATCCCGAGAGACAACAAGGCGCCTCTAATATTGAATTTAAAGAGACATCTAGAACCTCACTTGACTGATATCGATACTGTCACCAGTTGCTGTAACTGCTTGTATCCTTTCCCCCCCCCCCCCCCCCCCCNTAAAAAACGTATGTGATATTCCGGAGGTAGTCAAGTGGGAAAGCATCGCATAGTAACATACAATATTACTTATTCTAAGATGGGGTTGGGTCAAGGTAGATCCAAAAAACACAAATTTTAAAAAATGTATTTTTTAATAAAGGATTATCTGCCAACGTTTCGGCTTACATTGTAAGCCATCTTCAGGGCTATCATGAAGATGAGAGAGGACCTCCCTGTCCCTATGTTCACATTTCCATGACTCACTTTGAGTCATTATTCATTTTTTAAATTTGTGTTTTTTGGATCTACCTCGACCGAACCCCAACTAAAATCATCTTAGAATAATATCTACGGTCAACAAACTCTCCTTTTGGACATATGTTTTTATTTCACTTTGTATTTAACTCTCATGTTTTATGAAAGTTACATTTTTATGGGATTATTAGGAATGAATAGGAAGCTATTCTATGCAGTCCTGTCCAATATAATTTCATCTTTTTGATCAGTTCCTTTTTCTATTTTTATTCTTCTTCCGATTTCGCTGTTTACGGTCTAGGTAAGTTAGATGAGAGAATTCATTTTCACTTGACTTTACAAATTTTTCTTTTTTCCTCATTTAATTTCTATATTCTTTGACAGCGGAGCGATTGTAAGAATAATTTCATTTTTTTTTTCACCTTTCTATAAATTATGAGAACTGTCGGCCCCTCCATTTATCTTCTATTACTATACATATTTTATGTAAGATATCTACACAAAAAGTGTAGTCTGCCAACTTAGTGGCAGTTGCTCAATGAATAATTAATCAAAAAAGGTTGTTGAAGGACGAGGAGACGTATTCTGATGATAACTCGTTTATAAGTTTTGTTAATTAGAATTTCACTTTATATAGTTTTATTAGGTCAGTTTTTGTTTCAATCATAATGCTTAGTTATAATAAGTTCTAATCAACTAAGATAATAAAGAAATAATAATTAATTAAATATCACGCTTATACTAAAAGCAAACCTTCAAATAAAATAACTACATTTTTTTTTTTTAGAGAACTTAGCATAATTTGCATTCCGTTAAAAATGGTTAGCTCTGTTTCAACATAATGATCAACATATCGTCGGTAGAATGATGAAGTGTTAGAATCCTCAATTTATTTAAAATCTGTTTTTAATTCATGATTAAGAATTTCTATTTCTGGGAAAGAGGTCATTCCCTAGGTTAGAATATAAAAATAATGCTTACGTCACTGGCAGAAAAGTTAATTTATCTTTATTTTTATTTGGTTTTAATTTACGGAAACAAGGACGCCGGCTTAGTCGAGGAGATCCTTTCATTTTTTTTTCTTTGATGGAATATGTCGTTTTTCATATAGACATAGTTTTTCTTGGATAGAATAGATCTTTGTTCTATGTAATCTATCGTTTTTCTTGGATAGAATAGATCTTTGTTCTATGTAATCTATCGTTTTTCTTGGATAGAATAGATCTTTGTTCTATGGAATATATCGTTTTTCTTGGATAGAATAGATCTTTGTTTTATGGAATATATCGTTTTTCTTGGATAGATCTTTGTTCTATGGAATACATATTTTTTCTAGGATGGGCTCAGAAGAATTCAATTTAATCTCTTTCTTGTAGAATGTATCGTTTTACTATGGAGGGCTGAAAAGAAAAAATTTAATTTAATGATTGCAGTCGATGTGAAAGGACAATTAGTCTTGTAATCGTATGAGAAACTGAGTATGAAGAACTTAACCACGATGTATCACTAAAACTTCACCCAGATAGATCGGATTGTAGTGATGGATATAGATGAAGCTTTGCATCCAATTGTGATCTCATCAAAAAGATGGGCTATGATGAAATACTTTGGATGAGAAAAACTTAATACTTTAACTATGATTCTACTGAATATTATTTCTATGATTGCAAGTGTGGTGGAATGTACTGTTTTTTTCTAGGGTGGGCTCAGAAGAATTTAATACTTATGTCCTGTGATAAGGGCTCTTTAAGAATATCAGTCAGTGTGACATGACAATCATGAGGAACTGTATGGAAAGTTTAAAAAATTTTTACACCATACATATTCAGAAATACGTTGCACTCTCGGCAAGCTTTTGTTGAGAAATGGAAGCCAACTTAAGTACCACGGGTGTTTAAAGTAGGATGGTTATTTTTAGATATCCCTTCCCCCTCCATGGACCTAAGGTAAGTAAAACCTCATAGGAAACTAAAGCCAACGAGAAAGCTTAAATTTTGTAAGAAGTTTGCAATCTTTAACTATTCGTGTTGAGAACAACCTTTTACATTTCCACCCTCGAATGTCTGAGCAGACTTAGAGCAGCTCACTTCGAGTAGATCAAGAATTCCTTACTCATTCTTAGATGATTTTTAGACAAGAAGTAGCTAAAGCCATTCGCCGGGGGACAATTCGATAAAAACTTGTATACAGTTTTGCTGAAGAGCAATAATTACGAATGGAATACTTTTTAAACACTAGGATACGTAAAACTGTCATGAACATTTTCGTAATACTGTTCGAATAACGATGCTTGCCATCTCTACCACCATATTTTTGTTTAAACCCTATAGATCTATCTAACCCTGCAAAATAGAGGTATATTGCCTCATCTGCTTGTATACTTGTGTTCCATACATCACCCAGTGCAGCCCTTATTGAAAATTTCCCGATTCATCCTTTTACAAAACAGAGAGAAAACAGCACACGGTCCCTGTCTTCCCGTATGTGTGTGTATATATATATATATANCACACACACACACACACACACACACACACACACACACACACACACACACACACACACACACACACACACACACACACACACACACACACACACACACACACACACACACACACACACACACACACACACACACACACACACACACACACACACACACACACACACACACACACACACACACACACACACACACACACACACACACACACACACACACACACACACACACACACACACACACACACACACACACACACACACACACACACACACACACACACACACACACACACACACACACACACACACACACACACACACACACACACACACACACACACACACACACACACACACACACACACACACACACACACACACACACACACACACACACACACACACACACACACACACACACACACACACACACACACACACACACACACACACACACACACACACACACACACACACACACACACACACACACACACACACACACACACACACACACACACACACACACACACACACACACACACACACACACACACACACACACACACACACACACACACACACACACACACACACACACACACACACACACACACACACACACACACACACACACACACACACACACACACACACACACACACACACACACACACACACACACACACACACACACACACACACACACACACACACACACACACACACACACACACACACACACACACACACACACACACACACACACACACACACACACACACACACACACACACACACACACACACACACACACACACACACACGTGTGTGTGTGTGTGTGTGTCACGTGATGTGTTAGTCTGTCAGAGCTTTTTAGAATATTAATTTTTTCCAGTATTGATTCTTATTTTTACAGTATTTATTTATGAAAATCTACATTTAGCTGCTGAATGCAAAACGAAAGGCTAAGTTCGTTTTTGAGCAAAATCCATCCAAAATTACTGTGGGATTACCTGCAATTTAAAAAAAAAAAAGGAAAAGTCTTTTCGATGTAGCGGACTTTATATTCAGTTTAGAGAGTTATGAAACAACACGGACTTTTTTTTATTGATAAAGTACATATTTTAGTAATTATTAGAAATAGGAATCGGTGTTAATCTGAACCTTGAAGTTTAAATTACCGGTCCAGAAGCCGCTATCAGTTAATTTTTTAATTTGGCATATTTTTTTTTTCAACTTTATTATTTATTAATTTCTACATGTTTTGTATATAGTAATGTGCTGGTTAATAGTCACAGTAAAAATTAATTAAAAAAATATAATTAAGTAAATAANNNNATAATAATAATAAAATATATATATATATAAAATAAAATAAAAATATTTAAAAAAAAAATACAGAAAAATAAGAAAGAACTTAGCGTGTACTTCACTTAATGGAGAAGCTGCCCAATGGCAGAACTCCTTAATCTCTATTTACAATACACAGGTTGTTTTTTTTGTTGTTTTAATTTGGCATATTATTTTTAAATATAAATTGTAAGACTAAGTTATTTATAAAGCTAAATCAGCAGGGATTATATGAAAAGTCAAGTGAAGTGGGCTTATTATTTAGATAATCGCAATGAAACTGAACCCAGATTCGTTTAGTGTGATTACTTGACATGGAAATTTCAAATAATATTCGTTAACTACGACTCACCTTGAGAAGTGCTTAGGAACAGATGATATTTATTTTCTTACAGTTCAAATCCCTTAATTGTGGAAGATGCTTGTGTTTGTTTGATTTCATTATTGAGTTGTTTCTTTTTTGCTTTTTATGCCACTCTCTAAAAGAAAAGGTGTCGAGGATGCGAGTGACGAAGAAGGATTCGCGATGAGCTGCTCGGATGGCTCTGAAATTGGACGTGGCGGGGAGGTGGTAGGAGGGGGCCACGCTAGGGTATATAGCGAACCAATGCCGACGCGCAGAGCTAGTTAGGTGTCCGTCCCAAACGAGTCCTTCGAGGTAAGCCAGTGCAAGTACACCTTCCCCGCTGGTGAAGGGCCCTCGCCTCCCCTCTAGATTCCACCACTAGCCCCGCCGCACATTGCCTCTCAGTCCCTTCCCTCTGGGCACTGTACTTGTCACCATCTGGATAAGGTGGCCCCTACCCTACACATATCGGAATGATAACAGCACAATTATCACTTGACAATTATAAAAGTGTTCAATTATGAATCATATAGATTAAATCTATTTCAAAGTGCCACTTTTTGTTATTTTAATTTTTTCAATCATATAATTTGTTTTTATAAATTGCTAAGCTATCACTTGGTCCATCTTCAGAAAATACAAAATCACTGTTTTTTGTAGATAATGAAATAATCTTCTCATTCTCAAGTTAATTATTGAATTTTAAAAACTTAATTTTATAACAATTAAACATACTAATTTTTATTTAAGTACAAAATAGAGATTATGTAATATATATANAAATATATATTTTATAAATATATTATTCTGAAGATTTTTTAGATTGATTTTCATGCAATCTGTATAAATTAAAAGAAAAAATTACAAATCCACAAGGATTTCTATTGTGCAACTTTGGAATTGCATTGAAAAAAAAAATTAAAATTAGTATGTTCATAATTTATAAAACATTTTACAAAATTGACTTTAATTAAGTTTAATAAATATTTAAAAAATATAAAACGAGGAATTAATGTAAGGCAAGTTCCATAGCATAAATCTAAGACACTAAAAACTGCCAGAGACTAACAAACCTCAGTATATGATTATCATTTATTTCTAAGAATGAACTACTATTCTCTTAAGTCGGGGAATGTAGGTTCGAGTCTCGCCCTGGAGAATCGTTTACTGAGGGGGTGGGGAGAAGGTTCAAAAATAATGTACTAGTCAGTATAGGGTGATGTTGCCATATTTAAAACTACATCAATTCTCGTTTTTAAATTTAACAACGAGATATTTTATCTTATAAATATGTTATGTATTTAGTTTTATTTATTAATTTTATTTTTATCAAATTGTGACTAACTAATTAACATTTATAAATATAAATTTAGTTGTGGTATATTATCCTACGTAAATTTTAAACAATTAATTAGAGGGAATAGAATAAAAAATCTATCTGTCCCAGCCAGGACTCGAACCTAGATCTCCTGCTTTCCGGGCCGGTATGCTTCCATTAAACCACCGGGACGAGCTAGATAACTTATTAAATTCCCAACACACTAGCGAGAGCCTAATCCAAGAGAAAGACGAAAGAAAGACATCGTCTTATGCTCGAAGGAGCCGACACTGTCTAGCTATTTATCGACTCTCGTTATTTACTTTTTAAATTTTCATTTATAAATAATTATAAATATTATCCCACGTAAATTTTAAACAATGAATGAGAGGGAATATAATTAAGTGTGTTGGAAGCATCCCGGTGATGTAATGGAAGCATACTGGCCTGGAAAGCAGGAGATCCAGGTTTGAGGCCTGGCTGGGACAGGTAGATTTTTTTATTCTATTCCCTCGCGTTAATTGACTAATTAACATTAAACGTACATTTTCTATTGGGAAATACTAGTTATTCTTAGTGAGAGAGGAGACGAAAGAGTTGATTTAGATAATTATGACTGACTGAATATTTTAAAATTGAAATGGTAAAGAATTGAAGAAATATTTCAAGTCTTATCATGATGCTAACATGATAATAGATTTTTTAGATGGGGTGATAAATTAATTTATAGAAATATATATTCATTGTTATTCCTAAATTTCAAGGGGGGATAAACTGTCCCCTGAAATAAGAATGCCCCTGATCGCAGCCGTTGGTTGTGAGCTTGCATGCGCGTTTTCCTTGCAACAGAAGTTAGCCAACCAAACAGATTGTGTGTTCCCAAGTCAGCAGTTAATGTCGTCGACGTAGAAGCTGCCTGTCAATTAGGGCTACACTAATGAGAAAAACCAACTTAATCAGGATTCAATTGGGAAAATTCAAAGGGTATGGGAACACATGACCCGATAAGTTGGCTTGCTAAATTTTGTAATGTTATCGTAATTTAAATTTTAAATATATATTTTATTTAGATAAACACACATACATACATAAGTTCAGTAGTTGGGCCTGAAGTCCATTATGTCTGAAATTTGTCGACCCCACACTGTATGATAAACAAGAGAACAGCCGATGCATAATGCAATTTTCTAACAATTATTCTAAATTATATTTAAGGGAGTTATTTAAATTATTTTAATCTGTCACTCAGGAGCTACTTAATTTAAGTAGATTTTCCTTGTAAATAAAAATGTATATGTATAGTAAAATAATAAAATGTATAAATGTAAATGAAATTTAAAAGCTACTAAGAAAAATAATAGAAGTGATAGACCACATATGCCTATATACTTTTCTCCTGACTGACCAGGAAGGATGAGTTCGGACATTGTAGTTACATTCGTCAATTTCTACTATTACAAACATTTTTCATTAAAATGTTATAGAACATAAACGTTATAAAATTACATTTTACACCTATTATCTTCAATTATGGTTTTCTTAACTAAAAAATCAATCAAAATATTCCATTACATACTTTGGTTTCTCTTTTAAACCCTTCTTCCTTCATCAAATAATAAATTAATTCAACCAAAATTGAATTTTTTAAAGAGTTTGCAATAAAAGGCCAAGGTATCGAATTAGATTTCTATATATCAAATCAAAATATGAGGGTCAGCCTAATATTTGAAATGGCTAAGAATTTGCTTAAATTTTCAATATTTCATTTTAAAAGTGGTGTTTAACTTCAGTTAAATTTAAACTTTCACTTAAAGTTTTATTCATGACTTTATAATTACTTATAAACCCTTCCTGGTTCTACAGTTCTTAATTTCAGTCTTATTCTAAAGCAATGGCCCATGTCGACCGATTTCGGCCATTAGCGAACTCACGAACAGTTTGCAAAAAGAATTTTAACCACCAAATTTGGTTTTATTATTTTTATATTTAGATGTTTCTATTGCACACATTTGAAATAATTAATTTTGGTTTAAATATGATTAGTTAGGGGGAAGAGAGTTTAGAGGTACAGCAAATTTAATAATCGATATTTTTCTTTTAATGTATGTTAACAAGAATTTATAGAACTTAATGGAATAAAAATATTTTTTTGTAAATTTTTTTATGTATAAAATTTTCACAAAAATGCATATTAATGAATATATTTCATAATGAATCTTTGAAATTGAGGAGAGCCCCTCCCCTCTTCCCTTCCGAACAGTCTAGAGTCTCATTTACTACTAAATATCTTACTTCTACCCTCATTGCCTTTGACAGCCTATAAGATCTTATTGATCTTTTACTTTTATGTATAAGCATATTTACTAAAACATGAGAAATCTATCGAGTTTACGCATCTCGTTTTTGTATATCGACCCATCCTTTGAATATTTTCTTTACATGAATGAAAATTGAGAGACCAGTTTTTTTATTTATTTCATCCGTCAATAAATATTCAGATAAATTTAGTATTTTTTATGAGTTTGCGATTGGTGAATGTGGTATCGATATAGGATCAAATATGAGCTTATTTGTTATATATAACAATAACTTTAAAAAATATATATTGTGTCTTATATTAAAAATATACACCATTGCATGTATTTTTGGGCAGAAGAGTAACTCTACTTCATTCGATTTTCTCGTTTCTAATAATAATAATTAAATATTTATTAATTAAATTATGTGAAAAAATATATTCTCAATACAGGAAATATCTTAGCCGTAATCAGAAAAAGAAGAGCATTTAAAGAAGGATGACTGCATTCGAAGTGGATAACCTTTGGAGGACCTCAGATTTTTTTTTGTTTTTGTTTTGGACTGCGAGTCCAGAAGACCCTGGCATTTTAAACTTTTTTACAGCCCATTTCGATTTTTTTTTCCCCCTGTAAAATTACTTGAAAAGATTTAGAGGACTTGGAGTTATTTTTAGCCCCCTTGTAAAGGCGAGAGGTGTTGCATTCACAATGAGTAGTCATTAGTCTTCACTTCACCCCTGGCTGAATGCAGTTGGAGCTCTTCTCTCTGCCCCAGCCGAGCTCTGGGCAATTCCCTACACGATATCTGTATCATCTTCCGCCCAATACAAATACATGTCATTGATACATGCAATTTCAATTTTGACTAGTCATTAGCCTAGAGTCTAAATTGAATTCTCTAATCTAGGCAACTTCTAATCTACACTTGTCCGAAATTTTCGAAAATATTCTGATTTCTAAAAAGAAGAGAAAATACTGTAAAATACTGCATGAAGTCACACATAATAACTCGATTAATATGTGAAATGACACTTTTTTCGAAACTTCTAATGGGGAATTTCTATCTTACGGATTTGCATTTCAATTAATTTGCAATAATCGTGAAAAGCAACAGTTTCAAAACTTGGAAGGCAAATGCATTTCCAAATCTAACCCCATTCTTTACCTTTCAAATATTTCTCGCATAGTAAATTATTTTTCTCACCTCATGAAAGAATTGCTGACCTGAAGCGAAACAAATCTTAATGTTCTTCGCCATAAAATTTTATTTAAAAAAAAAATGTATATCCATCGAATACATCAAGCTAAATTTATTTGATGACGCATAGTCATATANTTGGTTTTTAATTTGGCTAGTATAATTATTTAACTTGCCCTTTATTTTAATATATATATATATATGTATATATATTCGTACATACACAAATGTATTCAGTGAAGGAAGAAAAGCCAAAGCCTTTTAGTCAAAGCTCAAAAATTTATTATCACTTTATTTAAAACTTTCATTCTTATATTTCACAGTATCTGCTGTTCGTTTAACAGTTTTAAGACGAAATTCTTAGTACACCTGTTCGTATTTATAATTTACTCTTGATTTGTCGTGGGTAATTGTTGGAAATAAGTTCTTCCTTAAGCAAGATTTTACAAAACTGAACCATTTCTTTTTAAATCTTCTATCCATGGTTAATTGAGCTCGTTTAATTCATAAAGAATTTAGAAAAAAAACTCAATATTTTCAGTGTTAAAAAACAAAACAACTATTTGAACAAATCTAGGGTCTGTAAAACCATACATCTACCTTCTAATGAAACTTGTAGAACGCAAGTGAAAGGAGGTTGTATCTAGTTTAAAATCACCGTTGACTGCATCAAACACTGTTGGGAATTAGATTGTAAACATCTGACCAGCCTTTTTCTACACTGGATGGAGAGTTGAGGTTCTGAAACACATTTGCCAATCAGTTACGAAAGGCAGTTTTTTTTTAATTTTTTTTTTTTTCAGAATCTACATGCAACTTGATATTTAGTTTGGCCTCGTTTTACAATTTGAACCAGTCTCTTTACACGGCTCCTTATAATGAGGAAGTCTGTCTCCCTAATTCTGGATGATAAACGAAAACCATTTGCATATCCATAGAATTGTTGCAATCAGACAGTATCAGCAATCACGTTATATGTTTCTGTATAAATCTTTCCATAATGGCTAGAAAAATCATGTGGGGTATTTTATCTTTCTATCTATCACAAATGATTAAGAACCAACTTTGAAAGTTAAATCTCACCAAGACATATCTGATTACCATTAATCTTTTATTATATATTCACAGTCAAGAAATAATTCTACTCAATTCAAAGATGCTCCGATACGATTTATACATGTACTTTAACTTTATTTATAATTTGACTTTAAAATTTATTTTTCCCATGAACCGTTATCTTACTGTAGCAAATATGTTTTTTTATATCATTTATCTGTGTCAAAAATCAAATAATTGTCCTGCAACACTTCCAAAAAGGGAAGTGAGAATTGAGAAGGGTTTGACAAGAAACAAGAGATAACTAGGTGAAAAATTAGTAGATATTAAGTTTTTTACATAAAGAGCTGAAAAGAAGGAAAATGTGATTATTGAAATTAATCATAATGTTAAGTAAACAATAAAAATAAAAGTTATATTTTATAATATTATTCTTTTATGCAGTTAGCTTCCCTTTTAACCACTTAGGGTCATGAAGGAGGGGTTATCTACAGGTTGCCACCCCTTTGTAAACAACTATGGCTCAGGACAAGCTTTTACAAGATTTACATTGGCGGATTTGAACCTGCAGCGTCAGGTTTGCGAGACCGTACGGGTTCCCTGAGCTACCTGGAGTCCCAACATTATTCTTTAATTTCTTTCTGTTACTGTACTGTCTGTACGTAGAAGGAGGTGAAGACCACTAATTCAAGAAACGGATTAACATAGTACCAACAGTGGAGAATTACTATCCGAACTTTCACAATTTATGATATTTTTTAAGGTAGTTTATCTGTCAGTATTTAAGATTTGGAGTGTTTGAACAAGTTTAATGTCGAAAACAGCTAAGACTTTGGAGCCTACTCGAACACAAAGAAAGATAACATTATTCATGCTGGCACACTGAGGAGGTCTGGTTTTGTAAAGAAGAATGTAACAGAGTGATAAAATAAGGCGAAGAAGCAAATTTTTGTGCGAAGTTTAAATTATACTTATTGTTCACGTAGGCTTCGACGGTCGTCAGATGTATTTACCGTTTCTTCTTCCGGGTTAGACCGTGTCAAGTTGTTGATATTTGCCGAGCTTTCGCACATCATGTGATGGCTTCTTCAGGGCTGAAAAGAGAATGAGAGTTGTAAAAGAGAGATTTAAAAATCCAGGTGGTATATAATTACCATGTTTTATATAATTTACATAAAACATGGTAATTATACACCTCCTGGATTTTTAAATCTCTCTTTTACAACTCTCATTCTCTTTTCAGCCCTGAAGAAGCCATCACATGATGTGCGAAAGCTCGGCAAATAACAACAACATGACACGGTCCAACCCGGAAGAAGAAACGGTAAATTATACTTATTTCTTTTTTTAAAAAAAAAAAAAAAAAAAATCTGGAATAAGGTTGATTGAGTAAGAACAGTAAATGTAATGAGATATAAGTTTGTGAGGGGTTTCTTGAGGACCAGGAGAGTTGAGGGAAGGTTATGTCTGGGAATGGGGTCAGTACGACTAGCTGTCTCCCGCCACCCTCGGGGACAGCGAAAGGAAGTGCTCCCTCCAGGGTATTTCCCCGGTACTAACCGGCTCAAGGCTGTGGTCACCCCGTTCTGCTGGACTCGCTAGGGAAGCGATCCTCCAGGAAATTAGATCCGTTCAGGGAGGCCATCCCGTACTAATTCCCTCTCCCGGTTATCGATAATTTACCCCCCCCTTTTTTTTTGAGAATTTAGCTGATTTCTAAAATAAGGTAAGATGTAAGATTGCTCTCTAGCATTTTTCAAGGGATGATTGGAGAGGACACTATTTGGAGGGGACACACTCATTTGGAGAGTTTTTTGGCCGTAGATATTATTATTAGGGTTTTTTTTTGTTGGGGTTCGGTCAAGGTAGTCCAAAAAAAAATACAAGTAAAAAAAAAGTATATTTTTTTAAAAGGTTATCTGCCAACGTTTCGGCTTACATTGTAAGCTATCTTCATGGTAGCCCTGAATGTAAGCCGAAACGTCAGCTGATAATTTTAAAAAATACACTTTTTTTAAATTTGTATTTTTTTGGATCTACCTTGACCACACCCCAACTAAAATTATCTAATAAATTTTTTCTTTAATTATACACTACACACACACACACACAAACATACATATATATGTATGTGTGTGTGTGTGTGTGTGTGTGTGTGTGTGTATAAGTTGATTAAACAGAACAAAAACGAATATACTAATTATAATTACTCAATTTATTTAACTGCCTAAGAATTTGCTTAAATTTCATTAATATTGGAGAAGTTGTTTTTATTTTCAATCATTTTTATAAAAAATTAATTGCTCAGCAATTTATAAAAAATCATTATAAAACAAAGAAAAAAGGTAGGATGTTTTTGTCAATGCAAATCCACTTGAAGGTTAAAATTTTGAAAACAAGTATAATTATTTAACTTGCCCTTTATTTTAGACTAAAATATGTTGTTTTTCAAAAAAAAGTTATGATAAAAAAATTACGGAAAGATGCTTTTTTTTTTTCTTTTTATAAAATTGCAAAAATAAGAATATAACTTGTGGTGTTTCTTTTTTGAATTCAATGTTTCTGGAAAATTGCTTAACCGGTTCCGATCTAATTACGGATTAGGTTCTCAAAAGTGCCGACATGGGGTGTAATTACTTATGAGCTTCATCAATAATTATTACGAGGGGGTTAATTGGGGTTCAAGGGACTTTGTAGCTTTTAAACAGAGACTACCATCGTCCAGGCCATTACATTGCTATGTAAAGTGAAATAGATTTTTTTTTATTTAAATATACATCATAGCTACATCATTGCATCCTAAAAAGTTCGTTCCCCCTAATAGAAACTGGTTATCACAGTAATATCGTAACAGTTTTAGTTAAAAACGCCCCTTTTTGGTATAAATGTTATCATAATTAAAATTTTAAATATATTTTATTTAGGAAAATAATCTAAAGGGTTATTGTCACTTCCAATGAACATAGAGCTATCATACCTTCTATTATCCGTCTTCATTGGTTTCTGCAAACCATCTTCTGTTGGCGAGCGCTTTCGGACATTCAACTTCAAGTTGAATACAGACATTGACAGTGAACACAAGTATTCGGCCGTGAAGATGGACAATGTCCGAAAGCGCTCGCCAATAGAAGATGGTTTGCAGAAACAAATGAAAATGGATAATAGAAGGTATGATATTTTATTTAGGTACAAACACACACACATACATGTATAAGGTGGTTGGGCCTAATTATGGCTAAAAGTTATTATTATTATTGCTTCTAGGCAATTCTTTTGCCCATAGATTGTTATTATGAAAATATATCAAAGGTTTTGTTTGTAAAACATAATAGCCACATAGATATAGTATAATTTGAGAGTATAATGAGATAAGTGGTACGCTCGAGGCATTCTATAGGATAAGAGTAGTTTTGCAAGTACAAGAGGTTAGAATTGAATCCAACTAAAAACTAGTAGGGTTCGACTTCAATCCCCTGTACCTACAAACTAAAAACTGCTCTTCCCCAATAAAATGCCCTTCAAAATTCCTTGGCTTCGCTAATTTATCTTTATTAACTGAATCCCGTTGGTTAATTTGCTTAGAAAAGCTAATATTCCTGAAATATGTCTTAATTTGATTTCCAGATGCGTGTACTGTTTGCTGTGTGTACTTTGGCCTTGGTCTGTGTGGCTCTGGCGAAGGACGAGCCCAAAGTTCAGACCCGTACCATACCAGCAGACCAGCTCAGAGGTATGCTCATATCTAGCACAGTATCTGCAATGTGTGGCCAAGATTATCTATGCTAGAGAAGTATCTGCAATGTTTGGCAAAGATTATCTGGCGGCCATACTGATTGACACTTCGAAACGGTTGCACAGATAATGTTTGTACCTGTGAAGGGTTCGGCTGCGAAGTTTCAGGAGGATGGATCCATCTGTCATTCGTATGCTTATTAATAATAATAATTTTCTTAAAGCCTACACAACTAAGAATATATTTTATTTACTCTATGAAAATGAGTATTAAGAGATTCCTTTTATTTATTACATTTGAACAAAAACTGTTTTAGTAGTGATCTTTTTTTTTACGTAGAAATAGAAAAATCTTGAATTCATAATAGACATTTTATAATTGTTATAGACAAAACCTAAATTAATTCAGATTTAAGTAACAATCTTAAATTTAAAATGTTTTTGAATTTAATTATCATGTTGTCTTGATTTAGTTATTCTAGAGCAGTAGGCGCTCTCTATCTCCACCATTCATCTTGCTCTGAAAGATTTAAATATAGGCAGAAATGTTGGAAATTATAAAAAAATTTTTTGTTTACAAATTAGTTGTTATTTAGTGAAATTCTAAAGCCAAATCCCAACTAATTCTTTCTCATAGAGTTTGACGGCCAACTAACTATCTAAAAAAAAAAACCTTGTAAGCTTATGACGGTGTATGACAGATACGTAAGCCATTAAGAAAGAATGAGTTGCTAATCAAGTAATAGATGTTGATCAAAGCACGATCTACAAATCAGTGCGAGGATTTCGAATTGAAACATACGCTAATAATACCGATGTCTAAAGCCTTACTTTGCGGGTACATATTTCCGTATAACTCCAGGTGAAACCAGCAGTTCTTATGCGAAATTGGTTGATATCCCATGAATTATAAGGATCTATTTATAAAATAGTTTTCCTGTTGCAGACTTCCCTGGACTCTGCTTCGCCTCCACCCAGTGCGCCACTGTCGAACCTGATAAGACCTGGGACCTGAAGCCATTCTGCGGTCGCGCTACCTGCAAGAAGGGCGAGAACGGCCTCCTCCTGGAAGTGGTGGAGGAGTGCAGGGTCCCCCTCGAGAACCCCAAGTGCAAGCTGAACGAGGCGAAGACCAAGAAGGACGCCCCGTTCCCCGACTGCTGCCCCGTCATCGACTGCGAGAAAGGCGCCAAGCTGGAGTACCCCGAGATACCTGCAGCGCCGGCTCCCGCCAAGAAGGCCTAGGACTCCTACCCCTCACCCTTAGTGTTCAGAAACATTTCCACAGTCAGTAATAGTCATGAATGTGCCATCAGTTCATCACATACAGTTCAGTGCATCTTAATAAAGGCCTTACTCTAATTGCACTTTCTTTTAATACTCCTAGTTCCAAATTTAGTCTATTATTTGTAGATTTTTTGTTGTATTTAATTTATTTGTTGGTACCAGAACAAATAGCTTTAGCTAAATATGTAAGTGATCTAGGGGTGTTAGAGAACTCGGCTCACTCAGTGGTAACTTTTTCTAGAACGAAATTTATTTCAACAGTTCCCTCATCTTTTGAGTCTCCTTGGTGTGTTCTAATAAAAGTGTGATTTTGGTCAAAAATTTATCAGGGGATAGAAGCCAAATAGAAAAAAAAAAGTATGATTTTTCAACTGCTTCTTTGGTTTTTAATTTGGCTTACATTTATAAGATTCACTCGCTTTTTGGTTGGATCACTTTATTGAGGTTGTATGCTTCCGGAAAATAGAAATGGGGCACCTCTATTTTATCACTATATATCTCGAATATCTACACAATCCTAGTTTAATTAGGTATGAATCTTTCATGAGTACCTAATATAAATGGTAGACTACCACAAGATCATGGAAGACCTTCGGAATAGTTTTACACACACACACACAGACATATAACTGTGCGATGATGAACTCATGAGGGTACAAATAGTGAATAGTTTCATTTCCTAGAGAAAATCTTCTACAGAGAGGGCTTTTAAGCAGCACTAATTGAGTTGAAATATAATTGAAGTAAAAAAAAGAAAAGTTTTTATATTGCGTAAGATTTTATTAAAATGTAATTTCTTCAAAGTCTTTTCAGATTGGATTACAAACCTCTATAAGAGCGACTTAATTTTTTTTAAATTATTGTTTTTTAAAGTGGACACCACTCTCAAAAAAAGACACATTATGACAATGACAAATTGGTCACCTTCTCTCCTCATGTTATTGACATTGAAAGTCATTTTTTTTACAAATTCATTGTTGTGATCAAATTACAAAATGTTTTAATTTAACAGAATGTAATAAATAAATAAAAGTTTATAAAAAAAAATTGTCTTTTTTTGCCCAGCCTTATTTTAAGAACTTTTATTTTCATTATCAGTATTATTGTAAATAAATCTCAATAAAGATGAATAAATAGGCACTAATTCATTATTTGGCTCGGAAAATAGCTCTGAAAACAGCAAAATTTTTTTAGATTAACAATGTTAAAGCAGTTAAAAGAACAATTATAGATTATGATAAAAATAAAGAATAATATAGGAATTATAGCTCCTTAGCTATTGTTTTTACACAGAAAAATAAGAGAAAAAAATGGAAATTTCTTCAAGGTTCTTTCTTGGGCCACGCTAATTTACACTAACTACCTTAAAATACAGAAACAATTAATTAAGCATAAGTAAGTAATACAAAAATTTAAGAAGATAATCTACATAGAATTTATACCAAGGTACCAATGTAAATGAGGAACGACGGAACCGAGGCATATGTATTCTTATAAAGAAATTTATTTTGCAGAATTAAAGAAAAGTTTCAATAATCTTTTCAGTCATGACGTTAGTTATTAATCTTTATTATTGTATTAAGTACGATTTTTTAACTTTGGTTACACAGATTCAAGAGCCGGAGAGTAACACGAAGAAAGTTCATGCCTGTCCGTAAGCGATAACATTCAGCCCCCTGGTTCGATAAGGACATGAGGAAGAGGAATCGTAGAAGCCTGCATCCTTCGAGCCACCTTTGGGACGATTCTGCTAGTGCAGAAATTGCAGAAAAAATGACCAGGTAATTCCTGCGTGGAAACTTGGTCAATTCTATACTACACCTGGTCTGTATGTGCATTGGAAAATTTCGGTTTTAGGTATTCTTTATGGCAAATGTTCGTTATCAGAGTGATTAATTTATGAAAATATAAATATGATATAATACCATATAATTTATATAATTTGGATTTCCCCTGGAAAATGGTGTTAATCCAATAATAATAAATAAAATTGCTATAACGTCTTAACTGCTTTACACATTGTTCCCAAAAGCTAAGATTTATATTTTTGACTTAGTTTCTGCATGTATCTCTACTGCATCTACACCAAACAGATAAGTTTATGATATAAAAAGTGATCCCATGATTTGATTTAACGCTCCAGTATATATAATTTCCAATTTACTGCAATGGAGATTTGGTAAAGAAACACTATAAATTATTCTAAAAATTGTGCAATTATACAAAGTATTTGCCCAATCACGTTGCCGCAATATTATCCAAAACATTTACATACTCCTGCAGATTCCCTTCTGATTGAAGGAAGATTCCTTTCGATTATTAGCCAAAAACTAATGCCTTTCAGAAGGACATGTTTGATAACAACATGTTAGATTTTACAAAATCAATCAAGCCGTTTTTGATCCATGTTTGCCGATGAGGTGCAGATTTCCATCTCTGGGTAAACTTACAAATTCTTGATATTTCATCACAAGTATTCGAGCGAACTGAATACAATTTCAAACAAAAAAAAATAAAAAAAATCAGGATCTATTTTTTTTTAATTAATTTTTTGTACTTCAAATATTTCATAATATCAAAAATCTAATTCAAACTTTTGACTGATAGCTCAAAATTTTGTTCGTTGTAGTATAAGAGAAGTAAAAATGGCCAGAAAAATGTCCAAAATGCAACATAAATTTAAAGAAGAATTAAAATGGGAAGTTTTGGATTGATTACTGTTCAAAAGTGGCACCTTTGACATCTGATATAGAATGTATGAAGATAAAGTAAAAATTAATTTGTAGGAATTTCTCATTGTACGGTATGAATTTGTGTTTTACCTAATACAATTTTGAAGGAGTTCTAATACTGGATCATTCATGACAGACTGAGTTTTCTAAAGTGAGACGTATTCATACTAGACAATAGTTATTAATTAATGATTAATTATGATCCTACATTAACATTAATTTAATTCGGGGGAGGGGGCACGTGCTCATCGTGAACATGAAAGAAATTTATGTATCAAGAATTTGTTATATTACACCTCCACGCTTATCTATTTCCTGTTTCATGAAGTAGAAGAAGCTCATACTTATTGAAATATACATGAAATAATGCTATGGTCTAAAATAGCATTTATTCACTTGACAAAAATATAACATAAAAATTATGTTATTTTTTCTAGGCAATAAATATGAAAATTCAGTCTAAACTAGGTTAATTTCAATTATTTTCTCTAATTATTTAACTTAATATTATATATTTGGAAGAGATGTAAAGCATTGATTAAAAAAGTTCTTGACATTGAAAATATAAACATAAAGAAAAGGGTAATTTTTTTTTGTTTCAAGTTAATGACTTATAGTGCTAAGAGAAAGGCCAAAACTGAAAATAGTCCATATCTTGTTTAAGAAAATAAATTTATAAAAAATAAAGGTACAAAGAAATAAATTTATAATAATTAAGAAGTATTAGCTATAACAAATATATAAAATAAATAACTAATGCTCTTTTCAATGTTCAGACACAGTTTCTTTCGCAATTGGTCGGTTTTTCCAAAGATATGAGTGGTGATAGGTGGAAAATTATTTTCTTTAGCTCGAACCAATCAATCTTGTTGTGTTTATTATTTCACCTTTTCATTTATTTTTATTGGACTTCCAAAAGGCACTTCTTTTTATAAACTTTTCACCTCCATCAGCCCCTATTTTTCGTCGATCCCCACCCCGTTGGTACAAGAATTTAACTTTAAGTTTTGGCCCTTTTCCCGACGCCGAACCTTGTTTTTTAAAATTATTATTATTGTAGGAAATATATGAAACCAAAACTTCAGTAAAGGTAATATATATTAGTTAAATTATTTATCATTTCGTACAATATATAATACAAATTATTATTTTTAGTTGATTAGTTTAGTTTATATTTAGTTTACTTTATCTCAATTTAATTTCGTCTTTGGGTGCTTTCTTTCTGTCTTCCATCCTTTTGGTTTCTGTTTTCAACAGCTGATCCTCCAGGAAGACTTTCTATCCGTCTAATTTTCGTCCATCACTTCTCTTTTACTTAAGCTTATTTCAAAACATTCTTCCCTTCATTTATAATCTCGTTTACTTGACTTTTTCCTTGAACCTGTAATCCGTGTAGTATGTAGTGAATTGTGATTGTTTGTAAAATATTGTAAATCATTATTTTTATAAATTCATAATTATTACGGCCAAGTTATGGGATGTTTCAATACATATCCACATAAATTGTCTTATATAAATGGAGTATTTTGTAACAAATAAACGTCAAGGTTAGCTTCAAGGAGATGACTTAGCTTTTACATAACTTACATCTCGATCGTTTCTTTTAGAAAATAAATCCTTTATATATATTGNAATAGATTTTAAATAGGTCGAAGTAAAAATAAGATATATTAGTTTTCAAATTATTAATTTAAAAAATAAAATGGGTGTATGGAAAAACATAAATTTTTAAAAACGAAATTAAAACTGAGTTACAAATTCAGGGTAAATATGTGGGATTTATACAACTACACCCTGACAAATTTTTCTAACAAATTCAAACCTAGACACACCCTTTGAGTTATAAGACGGCTGCCTCCGAAATTTCATTTTAAAAATCGGTTTTCTAAACGCCTAAGATCACCACCGAAATTCAATACAATGTTGTATTATATATATAAAAAAAATACTAAACCACCAACACATTATTAAACAAAATTCGCTCCTTGACACAAAATATGCTCTATAAGAAGATTACCAACGAAATTCCATATAGCATCATAACATGCTATACAATATGTAAAAATAATAAACCCCATTATCAATACCGAAAATAAAGAATAAATGGTCGTTGTGAGTCTTACAAATGATTGCGCAGACTCTATTTTTCCAATTACAAGATGTGACCAATGAAATTAAGATGTTATTAACAAATATACAAATATATTGACATCAGTCCCTAAAAAATAGAGAAAAAAATGTATTTAGTTAAAATAATCAATTCTAATGTAGTAAAAAAAAAAGAAGGGAACTTTCTATTTTAAAGAAAAATCTCGTTCTAAAAAATAATAAATAATCAAGCAATAACGAGATCCCCAGGATGATGAATGTTTGCCTAAGAGAATTTCATAATTCTTTGGTTTGAATGGTTCAATGTAGAATCAATTCCTTTCTCATCGTTTTGTATCGTTTGTTACATGTGTACATGCATTTGGAGAAACATGGCTGATGAACCATGGCCATTTCCATAATTTATAATAAATTCCGCCTCGTTGTGCAATTGCGCACTATTACATAAAAGCTGGTTGTTTTAGTGGCTCTACCATCTTGCGAAATACATTTGGCCTTGCGGTTTCACATCATGATTTGCGACTTGCGCATGGGCAAAGCCCTTGAGACCATTACTTTAGAAGAATTTCAATGTTCATTGAAGATTTGCAATTCACATGCCCGTGCAATATATGTTACTGGATTAATTCCCCTTTGGACGTGGAAAACCCCGATTTTTCATAAGAAAATAAGGACGTTGAGGCTAATATCGTTAATATCATATTGATAATTTCCAAAGTAATTTGCATAAATGTTATTTTATTGTTTAACAAGTTGATACTATAAATTTAATCTAAATATTTATGTAAATTAATTTTTATTTTTACATTTACTTTAAAAAAATTATTTTAATTGCTTACTTTTACTATACATTTAAAATAATGATCAACGGTAGATACCAATTTGTCAGGTAAAATAATATTTTAATGCTC
Organism: Oncopeltus fasciatus; assembly: GCA_000696205.2. NCBI lineage: Eukaryota > Metazoa > Arthropoda > Insecta > Hemiptera > Lygaeidae > Oncopeltus > Oncopeltus fasciatus. Next base: position 1,011,606 of record KZ806891.1, read on the forward strand.
GTTGATGTAGATAATATCAATTATTTTATGTATATTCAAAACATTCGTCTTAAGGGGTTACGAACACTAAGAAAATTCCTCAGTATCGCAGTTGATGAAAAAAAAAATTTTTTTGTAACTATTTATCTCGTGTAATCCTCTAAACTTGATGCAGCGAAAGAACATATTTAATTCCTATTTGAGATTTCAATTAAACCCCCATCCACTGATTCGACCTGTTTAACTCAATGATGAACTTAGATTTTAAAATTTAAAAGCAAAATGACAAACTTCATTATTAGAAGTTTCCAGTTTCTAGACAATTAAATTAAAATATTGTTAAAGACTAGGGAAGTAGGTGGCGTGTCGACCAAACCTGTGCGGGAAGGGACCAATTGAAGGCTGTTTTCTCTGAAACCTAGACGAGAACCTTCTAGCCCCTTCTCGCCATTTCCAGGAAGTTATAAAAGCAGCTCGCTAGGCCCCCTCCCCCTCCCCCATGTAATTTAACCTACGCTAATGTGCTCAAAATATATAGAACATAGAGAAACAAGAGAAAAATATATTCATTGAGTTCTTAAAAATGTACATTACTCAGCTTGCACAGAAAAATTAATATTATTAGTTTATTTCTTCTATTCATTTTTGTTTTCTTTTAAGGAATACTACTACCAAAAATGCATTAGGAATGGAAATCTTAGAACCTTCCTCTCTCCCATCACTTCAACTTCCTGCCAATGCTTTATCTAACGAAGATATATTAAAAAGTTACAGAGAAGCTATAATTCACTATAGCAAGGTAAGATATACACCAAAATGTTTTAGTAATTTTATGAGATATAGAATGTATAAAAGTTTAGGTTAAAAAAAAGAAATGTTTTAATTCAAAAATTTGTCTTTTATTTACATTATATTTCATTATATGACGTGTATTGTTTCCATTAAACACGTTTTATTAATGACTAGATTTAACACTGTATGAAATTCTTAGGCTGGAAACGATATTAAAATATTTTGAAAAATTCACCTAAAACTAACTGAAAATTCATCAAAGATTCTATAAAAGTATGGTTGGGTTGTGGATGGATTTTGTTGATAAATACTCAGAATTGGAAATATATTTAATATTCATTAATTTATTTTTTGAAAAATATTTTAATACATTTTTCATTGTTGTTATGTACAGATTATGTTAGGTATTAAATTTATATTTTTATAATTAAAAAAAAATTGTTTAAGCCATTCTGAATCATTAATATTATGTATGCATTTAAGATATAATTGTTTCAACACCTAAATGCATAAATGTTTAGATAAGTTGCTGTAGTAATTTGAACTTTAAAATTGTTATCAAATCCTTTTAATTGTTATTAAATCTAGAAGTTAAAACCAACTAGAGACAAAACTTTTTTTTTGTTTTGTGTCAAATGAATTTCGGTTGTTTTGTTTTGTGAAAAAATCAAGGATTAAAATTTTTTATATCTATTTTCAAAATGTAATTAATAATTAATTAGTTAAAAATTAGTTAGTATGGATAACAGCAT
>KZ806891.1:1019760-1029805 GCA_000696205.2 Oncopeltus fasciatus
CACACCCTTTGAGTTATAAGACGGCTGCCTCCGAAATTTCATTTTAAAAATCGGTTTTCTAAACGCCTAAGATCACCACCGAAATTCAATACAATGTTGTATTATATATATAAAAAAAATACTAAACCACCAACACATTATTAAACAAAATTCGCTCCTTGACACAAAATATGCTCTATAAGAAGATTACCAACGAAATTCCATATAGCATCATAACATGCTATACAATATGTAAAAATAATAAACCCCATTATCAATACCGAAAATAAAGAATAAATGGTCGTTGTGAGTCTTACAAATGATTGCGCAGACTCTATTTTTCCAATTACAAGATGTGACCAATGAAATTAAGATGTTATTAACAAATATACAAATATATTGACATCAGTCCCTAAAAAATAGAGAAAAAAATGTATTTAGTTAAAATAATCAATTCTAATGTAGTAAAAAAAAAAGAAGGGAACTTTCTATTTTAAAGAAAAATCTCGTTCTAAAAAATAATAAATAATCAAGCAATAACGAGATCCCCAGGATGATGAATGTTTGCCTAAGAGAATTTCATAATTCTTTGGTTTGAATGGTTCAATGTAGAATCAATTCCTTTCTCATCGTTTTGTATCGTTTGTTACATGTGTACATGCATTTGGAGAAACATGGCTGATGAACCATGGCCATTTCCATAATTTATAATAAATTCCGCCTCGTTGTGCAATTGCGCACTATTACATAAAAGCTGGTTGTTTTAGTGGCTCTACCATCTTGCGAAATACATTTGGCCTTGCGGTTTCACATCATGATTTGCGACTTGCGCATGGGCAAAGCCCTTGAGACCATTACTTTAGAAGAATTTCAATGTTCATTGAAGATTTGCAATTCACATGCCCGTGCAATATATGTTACTGGATTAATTCCCCTTTGGACGTGGAAAACCCCGATTTTTCATAAGAAAATAAGGACGTTGAGGCTAATATCGTTAATATCATATTGATAATTTCCAAAGTAATTTGCATAAATGTTATTTTATTGTTTAACAAGTTGATACTATAAATTTAATCTAAATATTTATGTAAATTAATTTTTATTTTTACATTTACTTTAAAAAAATTATTTTAATTGCTTACTTTTACTATACATTTAAAATAATGATCAACGGTAGATACCAATTTGTCAGGTAAAATAATATTTTAATGCTCGTTGATGTAGATAATATCAATTATTTTATGTATATTCAAAACATTCGTCTTAAGGGGTTACGAACACTAAGAAAATTCCTCAGTATCGCAGTTGATGAAAAAAAAAATTTTTTTGTAACTATTTATCTCGTGTAATCCTCTAAACTTGATGCAGCGAAAGAACATATTTAATTCCTATTTGAGATTTCAATTAAACCCCCATCCACTGATTCGACCTGTTTAACTCAATGATGAACTTAGATTTTAAAATTTAAAAGCAAAATGACAAACTTCATTATTAGAAGTTTCCAGTTTCTAGACAATTAAATTAAAATATTGTTAAAGACTAGGGAAGTAGGTGGCGTGTCGACCAAACCTGTGCGGGAAGGGACCAATTGAAGGCTGTTTTCTCTGAAACCTAGACGAGAACCTTCTAGCCCCTTCTCGCCATTTCCAGGAAGTTATAAAAGCAGCTCGCTAGGCCCCCTCCCCCTCCCCCATGTAATTTAACCTACGCTAATGTGCTCAAAATATATAGAACATAGAGAAACAAGAGAAAAATATATTAATAAATATTTATTAAGTAAATATTTATTTAAAAAAAAACAATATATATATACACACACACATATATATATATATATATATATATATATATATATATACACACACACACACACACACACACATTATTTTCACTAGTGAATCTGATAACTAATACAATTTTTATATCTAAGTCACTACTGAAACCCGTTACACTCTGATACATTCTAAACACGAGGGAATATTGACATGTTTTGCTGTAAAGGTCATAAATTGATAAATTTATAAATTTATGTTGATAACATAAACCTATTATGTTATTCATTTTCATAAATGTTAAGAAGAGAAAAAAAAATTCAACGAATATTGAACAAAAGTTATTAGTAATTGCAATAATCCAGGAAGGCAGAGATTTTTAAAACTTCTTTAAAAAAAGAGAGAAAAAAAGAAGAAGTCCTAATGGAGGAACTGCAGACTTGTATCTAATTTTTCCCTTTAAAAGCCTGCTTTTTTACGAAACCTTTTTTGGAATGTTTCGTCCGATTTTAGAGTAGTAGTTGTTAAGTGCTGAAGGACATTTTATTTAGACAGAGGTTTAATTAACGCCAACTGAGTAATTTAACTCTCTCAAGGGCTAAGAGAATAAGCGGCTTTTTCTTATATTTTTTTTATTTAACATTTTATTCTCTTTACTTATTATTTATATTAAAATGTTTTTTATTGCACAGATTGAAGTGCATTCTAAATTCTTTTTTATTATAAGAATTATTAATTTATATCGTACATAAAACTAAATTATAATTTAGTGTTATATACGATCTTTTAATGATATTAAGATTATTTCGGACACTACCGCGTTTCGGTTTTATTTTATGGCTTCATCTTTATTTTGATTAAACCGCCTATATTTACTTAAAAGTTTTTTTTTTTAATTCCAATTTTCGCTTCACCAAAACTCATGAACATATTATTTGATAAACAATATTTTTTAAACTAAGTAATTCTTTCAAAGATTCCATTTCCAGCTCTGTGAAAATAATTGATATAATCAAAAATATTATTCAAATAATAATCAAATATCTTAAAAAATATTCATCAGCTACATAATTTCATTTTGTAGCTGATGAATATTTGCACTTGTATTTTAAGAGTCATGTATTACTCTACACTTAGAGAATATATCTTATATCATTAAGGTAATCTTTGTTGAATTGTAATGAATTAAACTAAACATTACACCCACTGCAGCAAAAAGACTTCTTTATACTCGCAATTGATAGGGTATACCTCACTTTTTCCATCTGATTTCACTCAAAAATGAACACAACCTTTCTTTTTACGTTTAAAAGTGATATGCAAAATGGAAAAAATTGGGAAAACAAATTATTTAGTCTTATAAACTGTAAAATTAAAATTTAAAATACGGCTAAATCCACACTCTTAATCGCTCAATTTCGCTACGTACGTCCTAAATTTATTTTATTATAAACACACATATTTTATTTATTTTTTATTCTTAAACAAATCTGTGTTGAGTTCTATTAACCCTTTTTGGTAATCCCTCACTCTTAACCGCTCGATTTTGTTCAGTAACGAATGTATTCTTTCATTTTACATTTTGAAACGATACGTCAAATGCCATTAAGAAAATGAACTCGTTGCAACTTGTAATAAGTAAAATAAAATTTTACGATGCAATTAAGTATCACACATCTTTTTAAAATGTTTATTTAAACCAGATTTCAGAGGATTTAATATCCCTCATTTGTTTATTAAGTACCATAGAGTGCCCTTCATTAACAGAAGTGTTCTATTCAATATTTAAATTTATTTTCCATAAATAAACTAGAGTGTTCCACATTAAATAAATTTTCTCATCTCTTATAACTTTTTCATAAATATTTCCTACCTTTAAGTTTGCTGTAAGATAGTGGATTGAAGATGTATAATCTTTGTCTAAAATGCTGTTATTCAAAAGAAAATTTATGATTGATCAACCATATTCATAAAATTCATGACAAGTAAAATAATAAATAAAATATTATTAATTAAATTAGGGATACCCGGTTTATATTTCCAAAGCAATCACTATGAACAGCTCCTTAAATATATTATTAATGAATTTGAAAACTTTTGGTATTAAAAATAAAAAAAACAAAATTTCAAATTAGGAATTATAATTTCTAGAAAAATAGAAATTTAATACTTTTAAATGAACAAATTATATATTTTTATAATATTGGGGAGCACCAAGGGTAACCTAGCTCTACTCTATAAATTTTAAAATAACTATTTATAAATTTTATAATAATTAAATATACATGTCTTGCAACTTATATTTTAAACTTATTTTCCTAAAATATACTTTTAAATTACTATAATGTTTAAATTAATTTATCTACAAGTAAATTACAGTTATATGTTACCTAGATAATTTTAAAAATTACATATGATGTCATTCCCAAAAATTATTTATTTATAACACAATTCTTAGTTATACACATATTGAAGCTCATTAATTATCGGTATATATTGTTTCTAAAGTTATCAATTTACTATTTTAATTACATAACTTTTAATATACATAAGTTCTACTTGATTTTGAAATGTATTCTCTTGTTTAGTTCCATTGAAATCAAAATTATGTTTTTGGTCTTCAGTAAGAAGAAGTTTAGAAAGAGCTGTATTTATTACCGAATTATTTTCAAAATTAGTTTTGTATTTATAAATCCTTATCTCTGGCATTATATAGATTAAATTTTATTATCTTCTGTTATTAATAAATTCATTCATGATCTAATATGTCAAAAATAAAATTAATATGGACTGTTGATCAGTCTGAAAAGACATAAATCATAAAACATTTTGGGTTCTGAAATAAATTGTTTTTCCTGTGATATTACCTTAATCGACCGGTAATATTACGTTCTGAAAGACTTTTAGAAAGTACATAATAAACTATCATATTTATTATGATAAAAATGATATGATAAATATGTCATATCATATCTATTATAATTACATTAAGAAATTTACTTCCGTAGGTTTTAATAAACAAATATTGAACGTTACCTATTTCATAGTATTTTAAAATTATATTCATTAATTTTGATATAATTTATGAAATAAAATGTATGATTATAGATTTTTATAATTTTTTTTTAGAGTAATGCAGTAAATATTTTCACTCACAAAAATTTTTGAAGTAAAACTTTTTACGTATTAACTTTATTGATATAAAATACTAGCCTCTGAGACTTGAAAAAAAATTTCTCTCTCTCTCTCTCTCTCTCTCTCTCTCTCTCTCTCTCTCTCTCCCTCCCCCCTCTCACTCTCCCGCACTCCCTCCCTCCCTCTCTCTCCCCATATAATTTCGTTAATTATACATATTTCAATATATAATTAAATTAATCTAAATGTATTTGGTAAGTGAGTTTAGTTACATAATGTTTAAAATAATAATAATAATAATATATTTTACGGTTCTATGTATATTAAAGTCTATTTTCAGTGTAGCGGTGAACTACTTCCTGAAGAGGTCATCAGACCATTTTTATTATAAATATTGAAAGAATAAAGTCTATTATCTATCTATCAATACTAGCCTCTGGGAGTTGGAAAAAAAAAAGTTTTTATACATATATACTTCCTGAAAAGTGTAGATGAAAATACACGCCTTCTCAGATAGAATGTATTACAGATTTATGGATTTTCAAGGGTCTCTACAAAATCATTTGCATTTGCAGGAAGCCCAGATGGTCGACTGATTTATGTCCTGCCATCCTCCGAGCTTGATCCGAAGAACTGACAAACATTTAAATGTCGGTGAGATCTTTTCAAAGGAACCGGTCCAACGTCTGAGTCACTTGTGAAGTAAATGAACTGTGCACAAGTGAATGGAACTACCCTTCAGTTTTATATTCCTAAGATTTCTTCACAGCGTGCCTTTCTATTTTTTTTTTCTAAAGAAATTTTGAAATTTTCTTACAATAAACATAATTTATCCCATAAATAAACACAATTATTATTTATTAAAAATGTTTTTATGTTTTACTCAAAACTTTTTTATTACGAATCACGCAAAACATGCTTAAAGACATTCTAAAATTCAGGGCCTGTGCTCTAAAATGTCTGGTATCTGCAATTCTTAAAATAAATAGAAAATATTGTTATTTAAGCTTGCTTTTTTTTTTTTTTTTTTTTTTTTTTTCAAACTAATGGATTCGTTCGTTGATTTTCTGTTATTTATTTTCAATGAGACTCATTCTATAACACATATTAATGATGATACCAAAGCCCAAAATCTTTTAGGGTTGGGCAGATCTTTATTTTTAAAATTAAAAAAAACAAAGTCGATACTTTGTCTTTTCTTCCCAACTTATAAACGGATCAGGTCGAAATGAGATGAGGGAGACGGAATTTTAGAGAAAGAAGCAAGTTAATATCTTCGTTATTAGCAGTGTCATAAAAAAAAAACATTACTTATTATAAAATATATAATTTCTAAAATTTACTTTACATTCTTACGGAAAGCTCACCCCTAGATTACCTCTTTTCTACAGTTTAACTATGAGTCGTCTTCATCGACATTATTTCTTTCTTTTTTTATTTATTTTTTTTCTAAATCAACTGACTTTTATTTTAATAAAACAATGACCGTCTTTAATGAAACATTGTAAATGTGTTTAGTTTACGCAGAAACCACTTCCCTGCAGTATTTACAAGAACAAGCCGCTGTCTCAATTCATCTTTTGTTAAGCACCATAAAAGCAAATGTGGTATGGCTTTCAAATGGAATAATCTCACAGCAGATTTCTGTACAAATATGGTGTTCAGAGAGTTTCTACGGAAATGAGACAGATAGAGGTTAGTGAAAGATAAAATAAAAATGAGGAGTCATTATTAAAATTCTAAACTGAGATGTTGATGAGTTGAGGGCACTGCTGATGTTGCATGATGAATTGATGTTGAGTTACTTCGTTGCATGATGAATTAATGTTGAAAGTCCTTGTGTGTGAGGGACAATGAGTTAGTACTCACAGCTTAGTTTAAAATCACTGGCCAGTGGGTGTTAAATGTATTGCGTTCCTCTCCATCTTCTTGTTCTTCTCTCCATCCCGTCTTGCCCAGAGCAGGCCACTTGTTCTTCTACTAGAACATATTTAAGAAGAAGAAAAAACTGAGCATGAAAAAAAGGTGGCTAGTAGAGAGTAGGATCTTAATATTTTCTTGTCTATGCAAGAGACCTGCAGTTGTGGGGACTCTCTACAGATGGCAGCACAGAGCTCAGGTGGTCTGCTGAAGCATCTGGAGGGAAATTTGAAGTTCTCTAAACAGGTGGCTAAGAATTATGTGTTGATTGAGTTGAGCCAACTTATTTGCCTCTCACATGAAAAAATTCGCGCCTTTTCTGTTGTACACTTTGTGAAAGACTTTAAGGATTGGAGTCGGCACATTCGAAAGCCGAGAAGGCCCTTGAAGACGGTATGGGGAAGGGATCTCGGCCGAGCTGCAAACCTGATCCACTTTAAATGGCAAAGGCACACATATATCGCTCCAAAAGAAATAAGTGTATAGAGAGGTGGAGGTTGCGAAGATCGGTGGGGGAGGTGGGGTAAAGGGTAATATGGCTGATATTTAAAGGAGTGGAATCCTGTCCGGGCGACAGTCCTGGAGTATCTGCCCTAATCAGGCCAGCAAGTCCCCTCACAGGTGAGAACTCCCCACATGACATTTTCTAGAAAGTTACCGACTAACGTCATTTTCGTACACTAATTAATCAACAGTATTGTTGATTTCAACGAAATGAAACAATATCAATTAGAATCGGACAGGGAGATAGAAAAAAAATCTCACTACCTCAGCCGGGAATCTAACCCGGGTCCCCCGATTTCCGGGTGGTTAGCGCACCCACCCAGAGAGTGGCGGACCCGGGTTCGATTCCCGGCTGAGGTAGTGAGATTTTTTCTAGCTCCTTGTACGATTCAAATTTATAGTTTCATTTTGTGCAAATATCGTTGATTAATATTAGAGGATTTTAGTTGGGGTTCGGTCAAGGTAGGTCTAAAAAAATACAAATTAAAAAAAAAAAAGTGTAAGACGAGAGAGGACGTCCTGTCCCTAAGTTCACATTTCCATGACTGGTAATGTGAACTTAGGGACAGGACGTCCTCTCTCGTCTTCATGATAGCTCTGAAGATGGCTTACAATGTTAGCCGAAACGTTGGCAGATAATCCTTTATTAAAAAATACATTTTTTAAATTTGTATTTTTTTGGATCTACCATGACCGAACCCCAACTAAAATCATCTCATAATAGTATCTACGGTCAAAAAACTCTCCATTTGAACATTGTTGATTAATTAGTTCTCCCGGTATTGATTAGGGAAATAAAACCCCCACTAAATCCCTTCACAACCCTCGACTGATGGGTCAATTAATATATATAAAGNTATATATATATATATATATATATATATATATATATATATATATATATATATATATATATATAAATTGAACCATCGGTCGAGGGGTGTGAAGGAATCTAGAGGGGGATTATTATTTAAAATGAAGAGAGGATAGTCGGAAATTAGGTCATGGTAGTTGAAGAATTTAAAACTAATTTGCAACCAAAAAGTTTTTATTTTAGCCAACGTTTCGGCCTAAATTTCAGGCCATCATCAGGGCAGGTGATGGGAAGAGATGATGTAGACACAGTTGAGCACGAGTCTCTCTCTCCCCATCACCGTATTTGCCTTAATGAAGGCCTGAAATTTAGGCCAAAACGTTAGCTAAAATAAAAACTTTTTGGTTGCAAATTAGTTCTTAATTCTTCAACTACCATGACCGAATTCCCGATAATCCTCTCTTCATAAAACTTGGCGGTCAACAAAATATTCCATATTAAAATTTAAAATGTTCTTCATTAACAGAATAATGAAAAAATGTACTAAAATACAAAAATTTAGTTTGATGACACTTATATTTCATAACAGTTTTCAAAATCACCTCATTTATAGATTAATTCAAAGAAGAGTATTTAAGAATTCAAAATCGAATATTAGCCGTGCCCCTCACTTTTACATTTAAAAATATAATCGGTATTTAAAAACATTGATATTTAAAAAATTAGCATTTAAAAAATATATTTATTAAATTAGCTAATTAGCTTGAGGAGTTAGGCCTGGCAGGCTGTCTGTATGATCGTTAACGAAAATATATTTTAAACATTCAACTGACGCGATGACGAATCTGTCTTCCTCAAGATCACTCTGTCTTTTCAGGAAATGTATTACAATACATACTCATTACTGAACGAAAAAAATAGTTTTGCATAAATAGGCATAAATAGGTAGCTATTATTTTTATTGATTTTATTTACATCTCACTGGATTAGGCACAATAAAACTAATTTTAAGGATGTACATAGATAGCGAAGGACATGAATATATAAGGCACTTCAGTTGATATTCACGTTTTCCTAAACTACAATTTTTTTGGTACAAAATATTATTATTATTATTCCACATTAGCGAAAATTTTCATTTTTAGCAGATTTCCCGTATTTCATACCCTAGAGCCAGCAATTTTTAAAACAATGTTTCAAAAATAGGTTTTTATGCTTCTTTTTGCAAACCTATTGATGAGTTCGTTAATGGTGAAGAGACTGAAATAAACAAAATAGGTGATAAAGGGAGACCAAAATTTAAAATCTTGGTCTTTTTTATTATTAGCGTAACGGACAAAATGTATAGAACAAAAAGTAATAAATATTTATAAGACATAATTCTATAAAATTTTTCAAAAAATACGTGTAGAAAGGAAGATATTTGAGACAGTAGTTCGAGTGTATGGACCACTTATTTTTAAAATAAGAAAACCTAATTCTTTACTTAGGCTTTTTATTTTGAGTAGCAAGAAATTTATTTTGTGTTTTAATTAAACGGATGACCGGGTTTTGATGATAACTAAAATTTATAATATTACGTGAAACATCATAACTCTAGCAATCAAAATAAAATATTTGTTCAACAATATTTTTAAGATAGCTTAAGGAAGATATTTACGAATTTAACTATGATGGATGAGTACCTCCCACTCATGTCTTCCCGGTCAGTCTAGAGCCAGATTCAATTATATTTTCTCGTACTCTCTTTACTGTCCCCAGATCGTAAGATGTAATTCGTCATTTGCTCTCATATATATCTATGTTAATAAAATAGGGGAAATATGCTTAGTTCACGCATCTCCTGCCTATTTTTTCCCCTCTTTTATAGTATTTTTTTATATAAATAATAATAAATAAATTTTTCTTGAAATACTTTCAA
>KZ806891.1:1029825-1045006 GCA_000696205.2 Oncopeltus fasciatus
TGTCCTCCTTACCTTTATAAATATTATTTTTTTGCGGTATTTAATCCCACGTAAATTTTAACAATTTTTAGTGCAAGGGAACAGAATAAAAATCTAACTGTCAGGACTCAAACCTCGATCTTCTGCTATGCGGGCCGGTGCATTTTCCATTTATGCTACCGAGACAAGTTTGATAAGTTATTAAATTCCCCGCACAAGTGTCGAGAGTCTAACTTCCGAGGCAGACAAATATATCGTCTTATGGAAAATGGAAAATGCACCCGCCCGGATAAGCAGGAGATCCAGGTTCGAGTCCTGGCTGGGACAGTTAGATTTTTTATTCTGTTCCCTTGCACTAAAAAATTTTTAGTAATAATAATAATTTTTTAGTGTATCTAGTAGTCGCACAAAACGATAAAATGACAAGAGGTATTAAACATTTATTATATCGAGATAATCAGTTATCCATTTTGTGTCATTAATGTAAAGTAGCCCGACCATTTGACCGTACTTTCTTTTGTTTTTTGCATCCTATTAGTCTGCCACCTCCCTTCCTCCCCCCTCAAGCAAAGTTATTTTTCGAGGGAGTCCCACCCTCGAATATATATAGACATTACCAATCAAAGCAGGTTAGATGAATCGTAATAACTCATAAATGTCTGTATTATTTGTCGAAAACCACCTATTAAACACCATTTATCTGAAAATGATCTTATGATCCTGTAAGTTACAAATCCCTTTAACTTGTTGCAGATGGCTGGGTTCGTAGCGACCTACACTTTGATTGCGATCTGCAGCATGGTGGCAGCTGCAAACTCCCAGGACACCGAAATCCAAACTCGGACCATCCTGGCTGATGAGCTAAGAGGTATACAAGCAACATTCTCCTTTTTAAGTGCCTTTTTTTGCTTTTTCCTTTCATGTCATAATTATCTTTCGAAACGCGAGGCTTAACTCGCATCTTCCAGGCGAGAGTCTCGTGATGGAATTTAGTAAAGTATCTATAGAATTTCTAATTATAGAATTTTTCAAAGTATATCTAAACTTCCAAAAATAACTAACAACTACAGTTTAGTGAAATTATCATGAAGGCGAGAGTGGACATCGTGTCACCTGGATCACATATTCATGACGAATTAGATATCATGAAGATGTGATCCAGGTGGCACACGTCCCCTCTCGCCTACATGATAGCCCTGAAGATGGCTTACAATGTAAGCCGAAACGATGGCAGATAATTAAAAAATACACGTTTTTTAAATTGTGTTTTTTTGGATCTACCAAGACCAAACCCAAACCAAAAACATCTACTAATAATCTCTACGGAGAAAATTATTATAAAAATTAATGAGAGGGAACAGAACAAAAAAATCTATCTGTCCTCGCCAGGAATCGAATCTGGATCTCCTGCTATCCGGGCCGGCGTGCTTAACCATTACACCACCAGGACGCGTTAGTTGTCTCATTCAATTCCCTCTAAGCACGCCGGCCCGGATAGCAGGAGATCCAGGTTCGATTCCTGGCTGGGACAGATAGTTTTTTATATTCTATTCCCTCTCATTAATTGTTTAAAATTTACGTGGGATAAAATACCACAACCAAATAAAATATTTATTATTATAAAAGGTATCATTGAAAGTATGGTAACCTAAATTAATGAGTAAATTGATTTTTCAGACTTTCCCGGGGTTTGCTTCGCCTCTACTCAGTGCGGTACGGTGAAGGTTGGCGACACCTGGGAATTGAAGCCATTCTGCGGCAGATCTACCTGCAGTAAGGCCAAGGACGGGCGGCTTGTGGAGATCGTAGAGGACTGCGGACCAGTGCCCGAGGGCTGCACCGTGAACACCAAGAAGACCCGAGGAGACGCGTCCTTCCCCGACTGCTGTCCTGTCTACGACTGCGCGACCCAAGAGGCAGACCAGCCAGAGGAGTCTTACCCGGAGGAGGAGCCGAGGAGGCCTGCAACCAGGGGTTCCAGGAGGCGGACGTACAGGATAAGGGATGACCCCTCTAACTAGGGTGCTACTCCCTATAGCAGTGCGCCATTTTAGCGCTCTCATATCCGTCTATAGTTAGATGAAACAACAATTCTAGGTCAAATAATGTTCCTTACGAAAGACTTAACCACGAGATATCCCTTAGGCAGAAGGACTTGAATCACCATCCTACTGCAGTTATGGGTGTCCAAAGCATCTTTAATCCAAGAAAACTGCTAAAACTCCAATATTTTTTTAATTAAAACTTTTTTTGGTTTGACAGTAATTGCCTTGTTCGTTTTAGCTATTTACATTATCAATATATATATATATATATATATTCACATATATATGCGTTTTATTGTTTTTATATATCAGTATAATGAACATTTTCATTATTTTCAAATGATATGGTCCATAAATTAAGTTATTGATTACCGCAAGACTTTTTGATTAATCACATGATTGTAAATTTATTCATTGTTATTCTTGCATAAATATTTCGAGGGAACAAAGGAACAGGTTGCCTAATGTAAAGGGAGGAGGGTCAGTGAAATGAAGAATGTAATTATTTCTTCTTTTTTTTTTTCTTTAAGTTAGATCAAAGAAGCAGTGTTTGTGACGTGCAAGCTCCCCAGTTCCGGTTTAGCGGGAGTTTTCTCAGTCAGGGTACAGTACTTTTCTCTTTGATAATGTAAACTGAATGGCCACCCATCTTTATTCTCTTTGTAAACCAATGTTTGGTGAATACTCGCGGCATNGATGTGAGATTTATGCTAAAAAGAACTCAAGTAGCTTGCTTTTGTAAAAAAAAAAGTTATCAATAAATATTGAATAATTTTAAAATAAGAAATAATGATTTTTTGTTCTTTTAAAATGAGTGTTTGACTAATATACAATCACTGCTATTTCCAATATATAAGACGGGAGCCTATTTTAATTTTGTTCATCTGCTGAGCTGTTTTCAATTGCTTTGTTTTCTATTAGAACCTGAAATAATGAATTAACTTGTTTTTAATAATTTATTTAATTTGTTCAAAAATTATAATGTATAGTAATGTTGATTTTTTAGACAAATTATTTTTGACTCAAGATTCATATTAAAATGCACCACCAGGAATTATAGAACTGGTTGATTCATCATAAGAAAAATTACCCACATTAAAAGTAGAAAGAAAAACTATAAATATAAAAAAGCATATGGCTAGTTCAGGGTTTTTCCTTGGCATTTATTTCTCAAAACCTTGAAAAACGTTTGGACACCAGCTGGAGATAGGCAACGGTAAGAAATTCTCAAAATTTATAGACGACTGAAAAAAAGTTAGAAGGATATGTTATCCTTAACTAGGTAATGTTTAACATGTTAAAATTTGTAATTCTTAATGTTCAGATAAATAAATTTTTCTCAAATGAATGAAATGTTGACTTCTTTTGTTAATCTATCATATTTGTTTGACCATATCTAATTTTATGATAGAATTTATTAGAATTTAAGTTTCTGTTTTTTATACTATTTTTACATTTAATTATATAATTTTAAGTACTTTTATACATTTCAATTTGAAGCAGAAAAATTAAAAAAATATTTAGAAAAATGAGTCATGCTCTATTCATCTTATTATTAAGTAATTTTTGAGTAAAGAGTTCCAAAATTCAGGTTTTACTCTAGTACATTTTAGGAACTAGTACCACTTGTAAGTTGAATAACTTCTGGAGTTAACTACACAACTTTTCATTGTAAATTAGATTGTAAATTGGAACTAAAAATAAATATTAAAACTGTGAAGTTAAAATAAATAAAAACTTTAAAAAACAAAAACTATAAGAGTCGATATCTCAACTTTCTCACAAAACCCTACCTTGTTTTCTTAGGTTCTATAACTAATCAACTTGTTTTAACTTTGTTGTTACTCTTTCAGAAATATATTTTTATTTTTTATTTGCATGTTCAGCGAGGATAAATTGCAAATTCATGTCATCAAAATGTAATGAGAAGATGTTTAGTTGCAAAAGTTTAAATAACAGAAGAATTTTTCAGCAGAAACTTATTTCTTAGGCAGGGAAATATTCTAATGGCTTATTTACTTGTAGAATTTTTAACAACTTAATTTCTCAAATAGTAAATAATGTTTTTTCTATTATTTGAGAAATAGTAGAAAATATAGAATTTTCTGACTACTTATTCAGTAAAACAGTTGAGTTCTCTAGGAACTTTATTTTTATGGAACAGTAAAAATATCAAAACAATATATTTTTATTTTACGAAATTTACTGTATATTAAAGCTAAACGAAGACTTCGCTGCAATATTAATTTTGATCCTGAAGTCCGGATCGTGCTTCTCTTTTCTTTTGTTAAAAATTTGATTTAAAATTTCTGTAAGTTATACAAGAAACGTGCTCTCCTACTTGTAGGATATATTTTCACAATAAGACAAAATTACCACCTCTTCTGATGCCAAATGATTACGAACACCTGGTTAAATAATAATGACTACAAGGCGACCACAACTAAATATAATTGAATAAACCAAAAGCTAATTATGTCATTAAAATATTGCAATAAAAATTACTGCAAATATAAATACAAAATAAATAAACAGTAATTAAAAAAATTACAACTAGTTTATAAATTCTGCCCTATTGCAGAAGAGCTCTGGAAAAATTGGTAGTATGGTTATTGATTACTGATCACATTAATCATCATAATCTGAAAATGATTAGGATTGACACTGTGAAAACTGTTCCTCTATGTGTCTCTCTGACTTAGTCAAGTAGCGAAAATGAGGATTACAGAAACGCCTCGACGCAGGTTGTAGTTGGCTAACTGCATCTGCCAAGAGCTTTCTGTGAAGCTCTTCTTATAATGTTCAACCGCCCCCCAATCCATGAACCCATCCTTCACCTATATGTGTCTGTGTGTGTTTGTGTTTTTGCAGTTTTTCTAAAGCAATTCTCTTTTAATTGCAGAAACAAGTGAAAAAGTCAGACCGATAGAAGTGGCAGGTTGTTTGATTGTTTCTTTTTTTTTAAATGTTAGCCACCCTTTCAACAACTTAGGGTTGTTAGGGAAGAGAGGGGCTATCTACAGGTAACCACCCAATTCTAAACATCCATGGCTCAGGGAAAGCTATGTATTCTATGTATTGATAAAAGCATGTTGCTCTAGGAGGGATTTAAACCTGTTGCTCCCAAATTTTAGTTTTTGTGCGAGTTAAAAATGTTTTTTCCCTGCCACGCTTTTGTTACTAAGTTTAGAGCAATGAAACAAAACAGATTTGTTCATTCATAAAAGAGATATATTAGAAGTTCTACAGCGAAATTAATGATTTTTTTTTTTTTTGTTAAAGTAGTGTATTGGAACAAACTTCAACAGCTTGAATTCTTTGAAGCATAAATAAAAAATAAAAGGAATATTTTAGTTGATTTTGTCATTAAGCGAAATTGAGTGAATAGTAGTGGTGATTACTTTAAATGTCAAGGATATGTTTTTAGCTGCAAAGGGCAAAATATTGATTTTTCAGCAATGAAAATGAACAAATACGTTTATTGATAAAGATATATTCCATTAGAATGGAGGTTTACATAATATGGAAATATAAAATACTGATATTCCCAAATTAATATTCTAGGAAATTCGCTTATTTCAAACAACTAGTGCCTAACAGACTTTTTCTTAATCTATTTGGACATATCTCTGTTAGATTTTAAATAAAAGGGTGAACTCTTGATTGAGCGAAATCGGAAGGGTTAGAATGGGGATTACCTAGTATGTCAAGAAGAAGTTTAGAAAAAAATAATTTTTTTTTCACGTTTAGCTGAGCGTAATATTTATCTTAGAACACTGAAAAATAAAACTGAACAACTTGATGATGATATTAAGTATATTTGAAATCAATTCCGGAGATTGGAGCCTTGACTTTTCCAAGCAACATTAGAATTAATACAGAGAATAAATTAGAAATTTCGAACAGCCAGTTGGGGTCATTTTGATCTGCACGAAAGACCGAGATGAAATCTACAGAAATGAATGAGGTCATTGGAAACCGGAGTACAGTTTTGCAACCTCTCTCTCTCCCCTGTGCCGGCAACTCCTCACAACTTGGCATATCCAGTTCAACAGGTCAAGGGTTCTTCTCTTAACTCATCAATGTTTAGGCGGAAACAATTTTACGCCCTTATCTCATTACTTATGATAACAGACGCCCCTTAAGAGAATTTGAATTCGAGTATCATAGAATTTTTTTTTTCTCAATACGTAGACTAAATAATATTATAAATATTTATTTGGTTGCGGTTTATTATCCCACGTAAATTTTAAACAATTAATGAGAGGGAATAGAATATAAAAATCTATCTGTCCCAGCCAGGAATCAAACCTGGATCTCCTGCTATCCCGGCCGGAGTGCTTAACCATTACACCAAAGATATCTTATTAAATTCCCACCAAAATAGCGAGAGCCTAACCCACGAGAAAGACGAATGCATCGTCTTAAACATGAAGGAGCAGACATTGTCAAACTATTTGTCGACTCTCGTCATTTACTTTTTTAATTTTTCTTTTATAAATATTTATTTGGTTGTGGTTTATTATCCCACGTAAATTTCAAACGTAAATTTTAAGCACGCCGGCCCGGATAGCAGGAGATTCAGGTTCGAGTCTTGGCTGAGACAGTTAGATTTTTTGTTTTATTCCCTTGCATTTATTGTTTAAAATTGTTTATTTCATTTTGCCAAATTCCGAAGGAGAGGGGTGGTTTAAAGAGAAACTTTATTCAATAATTTAAGTAGCTCCGTTATGAATTATGAATTTATGAATATTACCTTTATGAATAAAACTACAGAAAACAATTCATGGAACATTTAGTTTTCCTTCGTTTACATTATAAATATTTTTTAGGGGCACCAGGGTAGCTCATGGGATCTTTTCGGATCTCACAATCCAGGTACTGCGGGTTCAAATCCCGTTTAGTAAAAGCTTGACCCAAGCCATGGATGTTTAGAATGAGATGGCAACCTGTAGATAGCCCCTACCTCAATAACCCTAAGTGATGGGGGGCTAATAGTTAAATAAAAAAGTAAATATTTCTTTGCAAAAGCGCACAAAACGGATATTTAATAAGAACTAGAATTCTCATTCTCAGGGACATTAGGTTTACTTCTCTATTGTTCATCAGAAATCCATGAACATTTTAGTAGTTTCTCTTATATACTCCTTAATGAAAGAGGTGAAATTTGCTTAGTTTATTTATGAAGCTCTTGCATGGTAGACGTTTATTAGTTCTATCATACCTTCCATTGTCCGTCTTCATTGGTTTCTGCAAACCAATGAAGACGGACAATGGAAGGTATGACAGTTCTATATTCATTGGTGGTGGAAATAACCTTTTAGTTTATTAGTTCCTTTGTAATTAAGAAGTGATTCATTAAGAGTGAGGTATTGCACAAAGTGAAAAGTTCAAATACGAACATTAAAAAAACTACGATGCTGAGGAATTCGCTTGGTTTACGCAGCTCCTGTTTAATGGACTTATTACATTCACAATTGATAAATTAGTAAACACAATGTTTTTTGTATTTTTCCAGAGAGCTCCTGCTAACGTATGCCGTGGTAGAAGGAAGAAGAGGAAGGCGTATGTGTCGAAAGCGACACATTGATCCAATTCCTCATTGGCTGCAGTGGTGAAAGGTCGCCTTTCTCTCGAGCGAATCAGGCAAGTGCATTGTTTTTGCCCGATCGGCGGGCCTCCATTAAAGCTCTCAGATGGCGTTAACCTTGGCTAAGAAGAATGGACACTTGGCTTTCTACCCCGCGACAATGAAGTGCCTTTATCTACCGCCAAGGAGAATATCGAATGGAAATTCATGTGTTCTTCTGGCTCCATGCAAGGCTCCCCAATAGTAAGGATGGGGAATTAGTTAAGGAAAGGCTACTCCACTCTCCTAAGGATTGGTACGGCATAACATGCAGTATTGGCATAAACAATATGCCATCATTGGAATATGGCATAACAATGCTGTAAGGAATGAATCCGTTTCCTGTGATTTTCGTTCAGATTCTTTGCCAACTGCCGCAAGTTCTCTTGTGTCTCTCCGCGTGAGAAATATTTCTCTGGTGGTCTCACTAAGCCCATTGATGCAAACACAAAAACCAGATCACAGAGACTCGTAAAAAGGCAAAATAGATTACAGTGATGTGCTCTTTTAAAACACCTGAGTTTCTTAAATTTCTACCAAAAACTAATTTCTTATTTTAGCAGATATCCCGTAGGAAAATCAATCTATTCACCTTGGCACCATGACATGACTTTTAAAATATTGCAACGGATATACAATGATCTTACTTTGGAGATGCTAAAAATTATATACGCGCGTGTGTGTGTATACCATATATTCAAAATTTTAATATCTTCGTTATTATAAGTGTTAAATGTATAGGACAAAATCAGTGTAAGATATATTTTATAACATTTATATTTATTATATTTTTTAAACAAATAAAAAATATTTTTAAGAACGTAATTCCTAGCAGCACCGCTTTAAAATATAGAAACCAAATTTAGTAATGGGCATTGTCATTAAATGGCCATTAAAATAATTAATTTTTGAATGAATTCGGATGAGGAAAAGGAAGGTTTAGAGGGATTATATTAACTTATAATAGTAATATATCGGTTGTTGTTTACCGAAAAAGTTTACAGAACATAAAAACTGATTTTTAACATTCAAAATCAATTATTAGTGCAAAGGAACAGTATAAAAAATCTAACTAACCCAGCCCTTTTATTCTGTTCCCTTGCATTAAAAATTGTTAAAATTCACGTGGGATCAAATACCACCAAAAAAATGTATTCAAATTCTATATTTTTGAAAAAAAAAAAAAAAAAAGCATATTAAGAAAAGAATTTACGAATGTACCTACAATAAGTATGCGCTTCTCACACTTTCCCTTCCCGGCCTGTCTGAAGGAAACTTTAATGAGCGTACATTTTACACTCATTGTTCTCTAAGGATTTTAAATAAAATTTTGTCATTTACATGGATTTATTCTTATACTTATGTCCACCTTTAATGAAACGTGGAAAATCTGCTTACATTACAGCTCCTACCAGACGGGCTTTTCGGATTTTATAAAAGTTTAATCTCAAACTACTGAATACAATAATAATACAAATACAACTACAATAATACTAAGCAGTATCTCTTATGCGAATAAACCTGTTCAAGTTGATACATTACTTCAATTTTAAAAATTCAAACAATCTTCAACGATCCTACATTAGAGGTGCTATATATCTGTGTGAGTGTGTACGAGCTGTTGTGTCAACAATTTTAGAGAGTGGATTTACCCCAAGGACGAACAAGACAATTCATACAGCAGCAGATAAGGCATTCAAAATAGATGGGTCAGGTATTTCCGGAGTTTGTTTAACAAGAAAGGAGTGGAAGTGCAAGCAAACTATTAGTTTCTATCAGATATGATGAGAGGGTTGATGACAGAAATTTAAAAAATTATAGTGCCCCTAAAAGACCCTAAAGAACCTGGGATTCACGGGATATAGGAAGATGGCAGTTGCCATTAACTGCCATCTTCCTATATCCCGTGAATCCCAGGTTCTTTAGGGCCTTTTAGGGGCGCTATAATTGAGGCGTTCCCGTTGAAAAGGAGGTAAGTGCTAACATCAATAGTTACTGTTGATGTTAGCACTTACCTCCTTCTCAAAGCCAAAACTGGTTGCGGTACCCCGAGTGCCATCTGTTGGAATTTTTTGGAGCCAAACCAAGACAGTTAGGAACTTACCTCTTTTTCAGGGAAATTGGCCTTGGAGCATAGATTATTTTCTGTGAAAAAACTAATATAGCTATTTTTTAACACTTACCTCCTTTTCAACGGGAACGCCTCAATTTCTTAAATTTCTGTCATATAGGGGTAATGTCGTAACTGAACACATCTATTTATAAGTTGATTTTGGGATATAGAAGAATGAAAGTATACCGAATGGTTGATGTAATTGTTATTCATATTTGTGTCCTATAAATAAAAAATGAGATACTTTAACTTTAGATCGATAAGAGATAGAAGAACGAGTCATAGAGGTACAATATTCGATAGGAAGGTACAAAAGCAGAAACATGCTCATTGCAGTATTTGAATAAGCAACAAATGTACGAGGTCTACAGATGAATGAAGAAAAAAATAGGTTCATTCAGAATTCAGAACATGAGTTTAAATACGTAGACTTTACACTTACAGAAGACTGTTATGTCAGCCTATAGATGAAAGAAAGATTAACAACTAGGAGTATATATACTATAGATTAATGAAAAACTGCCGTTTAGGAATTTATTGGTTGAACCTATTAATTTGAGGCATCACACCCCCATAAAAAAATTCTTCTTCTTCTTCATAAATTCTTCTTCTTCTTCTTATATACAACAGATCAAATTCGGTATTCAACTAACTTATCAACCGTTTCTTGAGTGAGGTAATAAGTGAATTCAAACAAAGAGAAGGGGGTTTAAAAAATAAATAAATAAATTGTATATTCGTTATTGCTAGTTTTTTTTTTTTAATTTATTATTAATTACTTTAATGTTTTGTATCTAGTAATGTGCTGGTTAATAATCACAGTATAAATTAATTAATTGTTAGAGTTCAGAAAAAAATAAAATTATAGGTTGATAAGAGACTTTTTGACGGGTCCATTTTATAATTTTTTTTTTTTTTACCAAAATGAATATTAAAGAAGATATTTAAGAATGTTCCTCGAAAGATGAGCTCCTCGCTAACTTATCCCACCTGGAAGACAAAACCATTGTTCGTTCCGGTTCTTATGACCAATTTATCACAGTTTACATCCATCTTCAATGAATCACGGAAAATCTGCTTCCTTTACGTAGCTGCTGCGCTACGGACTCCAGTATCTCCTCGATTCCAAATGTCTACTATTGTATTAAGATTATTTAATACATATATAAATAATTCCATGATATTTTAGTGTCCTCGACCAGGCGAACGACCAGCTACAAGTTACGTAATCCCTGCATTATGCATAATCACTACAGTGGGGTATCAGTGTGAAGTGGCCGTAAGAAACCGGCTCCCCACTCGGGCAATATTTCACAAATGTACGGTTTCTCCGGTAGACACACACACTGTTGAGGAGTGGATATTCCAGTTTTGCTGGATAAACGGTGCGTAATTGTTGCATCCTGGGGCGACTCTCTTCAGAGTCCGTCAGGCAGGAGCAAAGCCGTAACTTATCTGGTTGCACTAAAAGAGTACGTAAGTAAGAGTAAGTGACCTATACATATTGCAGAACTAGCATGCATTAACTCCATTAGTACAGGCTAGCTCTAGACTGACCGGGAAGGACGTGGCGGGAGGAGGTTCTCAACCTTCCAGGTTATTAGAATTTTTATTTCAAGTCTTAGCCTCCCTTTCAACCACTCAGGGTCATGGAGGGAGGGGTTATCTACAGGTTACCACCCCATTCTAAACTCCTATAGCACAGGACAAGCTTTTAGTTATAAATAAAAAATTGCCCTGGGCGGGATTCGAACCCGCAGGATCAGGATTGCGATACCCGAACGGATCCACTGAGCTGCCCTGGTGCCCCCTTCCCCCTGCCCACAGGTTAGTCCTGAAAATATCTCCATTATGTGCCTTTTGTAAAATGTTATTAAATCGTTGTAACCGGATTTCCCCTCTATTTATTCTCATCATCATATCATATTGATAATTTTACAAAAATTAAAATAATTTTTATAGATTATTTATAATTATAGTTTAAAAAGATTGTACTCTGCGAACATTTTAAATTTCATATAAAAACTTTCAAAGTATGAACTATTTATCATGTTATAGTTGGCCTTTGTCTTTCTTTCGTGCTCTTAATCAGCAAAATTATAATGTTAAAACGGATAAATGTATTTTATTTGATAATTTAACAACAAAATGAGATAATTTTTTATTTAAAATATAAGAATGATGGTTGTTGACAGTCCTCGGATAGAGGCCCTGACCTCTAATTACAACCTTTGATATATCCTTTGATATAGCAATCAGAAGAATAGACATACGACAATGTTTGAATCTATTTAATTGAGAGATTTCATTAGCGTCAACAGTCCTATTATAACGTTCGAAGAAATGAAAAATAGTCAGGTATTTATCCTACCGATAACATCAAGGAAATATTATAAAAAACAATACAGTATTCACAAATAATTTAGTGTTAAAGGATATTTTTTATAATGTAAATAAACATTGCCTAAAGTTTTTGAAAACTCGCCTACCAAATTTAACGGCATGTAGAAATCTTTTAAAGCCGTAGTTCCTGCAGAATTGGTGCCCATCATGGATTCCATTCCTGCAAATTTAGAACACAAAAAGGGATTTTGTTCAGAAATTAAGTGGAAAAAAGTCTGACACGAAGGAACTTTACAATGGGCTAGATAATATCAAATGTATTTCCAACTTATAGAAAATATGACAATTAAATTGATAGTTAGATAGATTGATAAATATTGTATTGCCTTAGGACGATGAGTCCTCTTTTGCACACAATATTTATACTCCTTAAGTTGAATACAACAAATTAATAAATAAAGAGAGAGAGAGAGAGAGAGAGAGAGAGAGAGAGAGAGAGAGGGAGAGGGAGAGGGNGATCGAGAGAGAGAGAGAGAGAGAGAGAGAGAGGGGGGGGGGAGAGAGAGAGAGAGAGAGAGAGAGAGAAGTTGATGACAAATGTTGAGTTAAACAAAATTTAATGTAGCTGAGAAAGTGGAGAATTTCGAGATTAGTTATGTTTTGGAGAATGAGTGGAGATAATACCTGCCAAGACTTTGGCAAATCTTTACTATCCACTGTGGCTGGAAACCCATATTTTAGAAAGGCAAAGTGAATGACTAGCAGAAATTTCATATTTTTATTATAATCTTTGAGCCATAAAATCCTAAGTTTGGAGTAAAATCAATTGTGATTTTTTGTTACTGAAATTGAAATCAATAAAATTCTGAAAATTGATAGCTCCTAATAATATTTTAAAATAAAACTGATTCATGATTCCACATTTCACACAATTCTAAGTTATCTATTTCCCCCCTCCTTTTTTTTTTTCCTTTTCCCCTAGAAGAATAAACTTCTTAAATGGGCTTGAAATTAAAAAGCATATTTACAACTCAAAATTGTATATAGACTCCTCATTATATATAGAATCTAAAATGACTGCATGAATTTTTCTTGGCAACTACCAAGCCAATTTTGATTAAATTTGAGATTTTATTTTTATTTTTATTTTTAATTAGATGCAGTCTAATTACAAATGTGCTTGATCCAATAGCTCAGAAGGGGTTAAATTAATTTTAAATGTATGTTGTTATATCAGCTTAACAGGTGCAACTATTGCCCTAATAGATGTGCAGTTTTAATGAATAAATTATGAAAATAAAATATTTTTCTTTTCGTTTTAATCATATCCCCAAGATTTTTGCCTAATAAGGGAAATAAAGGAAGTGACGATGCCTAGATTGATAATATGGTTAAATCCAATTTTTTCTGTTATTTTTAAGAATACAGATTTTCATTTATCAAAAACCAAGGCAGTGTAAGCCCCCTCCCCCAGCCATCTCTTAAAAAAATTTTGTTAGGAAAGAGCAGATAAATAGGATTGAAAAAAAAAAATTAAACAAAAAAGCAACAATCAAAAGACATTGCAAGAAATTGACAAAAGTCAATGAATAACAGTATCATCCATACTTCCTGCTTACTACCTTATATATTGTTTCTAATGGATATAATGAGAGTCTATATAAATGTGATTTGTTTCTTTATTTGATTCACAATTAACATTATAGTAACAATTAGGTATAAAAATTGCAAGCCAAAAACAGCTAAACTCATTTGATGAAATTTGGATTCATATATTCTTATGAATAGCCTGATTTCATATAGGCTTGATGTAACAACTCTAATAAATTTTAAAATTTTATAAAAGCTTTTACTATGAGAAGGTTACTCCTTTTAATACAGGCTTTAAACTCCTTGACAATACTGGAATCTACATTTTTTTTTTCTTATAGTTATATATCCTGTGATTGTATTCTGAATACATTGTTTTCAAATTAAAATAGATGTCATAATTTTATCAAAACAGTCTATATATTAACTGAAATGAAATTTGGTATACAATTGTAAATTTGTTGAATGTTTTCAGCAACTTTTGATTTTTGTGAAACCTAATATCTGACTATTGCAAAATTGTATGTCTGAATGCCAAAATAAATTCATACACTACACTATACAAGGAAATAATGTACAATTGAGAATAAAAGGTATAAAATTATTTAGAGCAATTAGATCAATATATCTGCGAAAAGAAAAGTGTTAATTGTTTTTTATGAACAACTAAAGAGATGGCTGTAGGTTTCAACTTTCTATTAATTTCTAAAGAAGTCCGGTTTTTCAAAAGAAACTATGTAGATTTTTNGTGATTTTTAACATAATTCTATGAGCAGATTAATTCAAAATTACTTAGGTAATTAATATTAAAAGTTGTAAGTACATTAATAATAGATTAACATTAACTATATTTTTAGTGGTTAATTTTAATTTAAAGATTTTGTTTCTAAATTATGTATCAGAAACCTAAATATATAGAAGGGTTGAAAGATATGAATATCTTTGTTTATTTATTTTTATTGATATTCAATTACTATTGCCATGCAGTCATGATTTCTGATGTAGGATGAGATGTAAACAAGGAAATACACATCTGCTTCCCCTCACATAGATAAAAACAAATAATTCAAAACATTACAATAACAATTCGTTCTGACTCAAATCATTACAAAAGAATTAAAATATCGTACAGTAAATTACATGACTTAATTTTGTACTTTTGTATAATACGATAACTTTTAATCCTAACCAAAGAAAATAGTCTCAAGCAGATGTACTCTATCAGACCTGACTTTGTTACAACATTTGAACCTCTATGTCTTTACAATCATAAAAATCGTATGCATAACCCATGCACTCATTTAAGGATCTGTTACTCTCATACTGCAATTCTAAACTGTAAGTTTGAAACTTATTATTAACATTTGGATTCCCTAATTCCTCAGTTTCTTCCTTACAACTATATTTCATGGTCATAATTGGCCAACAAGAACATTCCTTACTTCTACCCTTTTAAAGAGTTAGCAAATATATATATATATA
>KZ806892.1:42406-62042 GCA_000696205.2 Oncopeltus fasciatus
TCTCTCTCTCTCTCTCTCTCTCTCTCTCTCTCTCTCTCTCTCTCTCTCTCTCTCACACACACACACACACACACACACACACAAATATATGTGTATAGATATACACATATTGAATTTAAGTTATTGTGTTAAGTATTTTGCAAGTAACCGTCCCACTTACTTCGTGGTTCATATTTTGGGAGGTATAAAGTATTTATTTTCTTATATTATATTTTTTGAATCAGTAGTAATACAATTATTGTTTAGCTTTGACTTTGTAAAATAATATTAAATACTAATAATAAATTGTTAAAAATCAAATAGTTAACAATTAAAATTACAATTTTTGGAAAATTCTAAACCTCTAAGAAAAAACAATATCTAACTTTAATATTTCTATATTATATATTTAAATGACAGTTTGTAAGTGCATTTTATATTTAAAACAATATTCAGGCTTGTTTCAAATACTGTATAAGATATCATGTTATCAAATATTCTATAAGTTATACGATGTACCAATGAAATTGAAATCAAATAATAAATCAATATACATAATAATGAATTTAATTTAGTTTTCAAAAAATATTAACAAACGGCAAGTGTAAGTTCAATTAAAATATTTTATTAGATGCGCATTGTGGACTTACATCAAAAGATGAATATGAAAGTTATATTTTAAAAATATTTCCCGTTTCCTATGTTTTTTTAAAAATGTTTTTCCCCAACTCTGTTTGGGTATCCTTGTGTAATATCATCTTATCTCTCACTGATAACAACCTCCTTATATAATTTATCATGTACGGTTTATTTTCTTCTTTTTAGTGTTATTGTTATTATTTTTTTAAAGGTCTATTTGTTTTCGACGTAATACAGTATCTCCTCATGAACAACTACGTTTTAATACCTACCTATAATACATAATGAGTAGTCATTTGCTTCCTTGAATAACTCCCCAGAAATAAAAAAGTCGTTGACCTGTTTAGGAAAGTGGTCGAACTACAGTAGAAAGAGAGAAAAAATGAAGTCTCGAAAGAGGCGCATATTAGTTATTGATTAAATTATAATATAATTCATAATACCTTATGCATGTAATATTTAAAAAAAACACATTGATACATTTATTATATATATATATATAAACAAATCTTTGTTTTTCGGTTTTCGTGATGCTGCGTTGAAAAAGCAGTATTTAACTGATGGCTTGTCGAATATTCATTAATTCCAAACTCCCGGCCGTTTTCTCCCCTAACTCTTGACATATTCCCCGCAAGTACGGAATCCAGCCATAAGATACACAGAAGAATAAAGATGGGCGGAGGCGGGGAGAGTTTCATTAACGCCAACTGCACGTCCAGTTCCTCCAAGCCATTCTGCAAGGACCATCTTGGAATACCCAACTAGGCCTGAGATTTGTAGCAGACCATTTGAACTGTTTTTCCCTTCTCATAATTCCAAAGATGTTTCAGTAATAGCAATAGCAATCTTCACTTTGAAGGCAAAGTTTAATTAAAATTAACTAATAAAGATTAATCAAAACAAATGCCACTTTATTTCTATTTTAATCTTTTTAAAGCAGACGTAGAACAAATTATTTCCTTTAAAACTAAATAAAGAAATTTTTCGGTACTCGTACTTCGCAAATAACGACTGGACTGAAAAACATTTTTGTGACTTATGATGAAAACAGTATTTTATCTTCAACATATTGATGAAAATATCGTAGGTCTTCAATATATTTGTTATACTTCTAGATATATTTTTCCGTTTTTAATTAATAAAACAAATTTTTCATTAAATAAAAATAAAAATAAAAAGGATTCATCTGAAATGCCCCTCATACTATTTCTACTGATATAACCAGTAAAGGTCTCCCTATTCCACACAACTGACTCCTCAACAGGTTATATTTTTTNTTAAATGTATTAAAATAACTTATAAAATACATAAAACAGTATTTAAATTTCATATGATTTCTGGACTTCATGTAGAAGCTTATCAACTTACCATGAGACAAGTAAGGAAAAATTAGAAATTGATTTCGGCTAGCAGTTAATACCGTACACAGGATAGTAATAAAATTGCCAATTATTCACACTTTTTTTATTCATTTTAAGAGAGGGGTTACGAGACCAAAGGCCTACTTTCAGAGGCCAAAATTCATGATCATGGGGTAGTTCTAGGACTTTGAACAAAGGCACTCTGTGACCATGGAGTTTGGCCGCGTTGAAAATGAAGCTTTCTGCATTGAAAAGCGTCAGTTTAAAGGAGATAGAAATTTCCAAAACAATTTGCTATATTCCTATCGTTCTGTAAAGAAAATAGTACTTTTGTAATTAAATTACTAATTATTATATAAATAATTAAATTATTAATCTGAGTTAAAAACAAAATAGTGGACAAAACTAGAATATTTTACATGATATAAAAATGTCTGACAGAATTTTGTTTATCATTGCACATTGCCGATTATTAATATGAAAATATAAGTATAATAAATAATATCTATTATCAATAAAATCAAAGGTTACTTTATGCCTTAGCCAATCGGAAATTTATTTACAAAGATAGATATTCATACTTCTTTATACAGTTCATTTTTTCGATAGAATGAGGCAATCTAGGGATACATACATGCCAAGTTAGACTTATATGTGCATTGCAGAAGGCACAAGCCTTCATCACATGCATTGCAGGTCATATTCAGTACAAGCCCTCGGTGGTCTCTAGTCCTGTACAACGGTATGTACATTCATAAATACCTCTCTTGATATGCTACTCTTTTTTTTTTTAAATATTATAAAACACAAATTTTACAAAATTAAATTTACCTCTTATTATTCTATATATTTTTTCTTAAACACAATGGTTTAAATATTAATAGAAACACAAGATATAAACAGCTTATCTTATCTAGAATCGGCGAAGTTTTCTTTATTTTTTTTTTGCAAAAGTCACACCATGATACCCGCTTGAATACTTTGATTCCCTACTGGAAGTCAGCTGAAAGGGGACGATCAACCTTCCAAATATGCACTTATTTCTTAATAATAGTTTTCGGAAAAATGTTAGGAACTATGATGTTAAGGAGTACAACACGCATGCAGGAGGAATTAGAAACTTCCAGGCTGAATTGTGAAGTAGGTTGACAGCTGTCGGGCCACCTGGCTTCCTTCACTCCCAGCTGTTGTCAGACCCTCTGCCACCGGGAACCATACTACTGTGTATCGCAGGCACTTAGGCTTATGTAGATAGTCTCCAACTCAGCCCACTTGAAACGATGTAGCCTATGGAGATGTCACTCTAGTTCCGCGTCTGCAAAAGTCTCTGTCTACCGGTAGATGTGGACAAGAAGGACTCGCAGGACAGATCGCCATGAATGACAACTCGGTCTTGCAGAGGGCGAATGGGGGGTTCACTCTGGCTCAGAATCAGCAATTCTTCAAGCTTCCTTGTAAAAGATGGCGAGTTGTTGGTCGAGGGGATAACGGGCTTCAGAGGTAATTGGGGTTCGATCCAAAAGTTAATAAAGAAACAACAAAACAACTTCCTTTCAAAAGTGCATTATTTATTTTATTCTCGATTTTTCGCCTAACTGGTCGTAAGCGTAAGCCATAATTAGTGCTGTTATCACTATGGATTTCCAGGAAAAAAATTATAAATAAAAATGAATCTAACGAAAAAGGAAAATAAATACTTTTAAACAATTTATATCCTATACTTTCTTTCTTACAGTTAATACCATCTTAAATTTAAGGTTATATAAAATTTTGAAATTGTAAATTTTGATCCCCTTCTAATCCATCCATCTCCCTCGACCGATTTCAGCCTTTAATAAAAGAATATATACTTAACATTTCTCTGTGAATTAATTTCTAAAAAATAAGATATTTTAAACATAAAAAAATAATTTATTTTCGATTAAATTTGTAATATGCATAGAAATTCTTCCACTAATGAAATTATTAAAATTTACATAATTTCACAGTGCCCGAAAACTGATGTTTTATGCAACTACTTTGCATAAAATTACAATATCTAAGAAAAATAAGAAGAAAAAAATTCAAAAGTTTCTTTGGTTAGAAATTCTACTTCTGATGTCTTAAAATACGATTTAAAAAATAGCTATCAGAATTGGTGTTATCAAAAATCGACAAAGAGAGCAGAAATCGGTGAGTTGCTGATAAGATAAGGCGAAATTGATGATATATCAAAGAAAGGAGTTGTTTACTGGTCGATGCATGTCATTTGTTTTCTGGCTAGACTTAACAAAATACAGCTTTTTAACTAACTTTCCACAAATTTAATTTCTTAAACTTCAATTTACTATCCGTCTTATTTATTCATTGTTCATCTTTGATATTTTGTTTAATTTGCACTCATCATATAT
Organism: Oncopeltus fasciatus; assembly: GCA_000696205.2. NCBI lineage: Eukaryota > Metazoa > Arthropoda > Insecta > Hemiptera > Lygaeidae > Oncopeltus > Oncopeltus fasciatus. The sequence continues at coordinate 46,776 of KZ806892.1, forward strand.
ATGAGAATCCAAAAAGATTCGTCATGCAGAAGTTGCGTAAAATAAGCATATGTCCTATGATTCATATAATGAGCAGAAAAGTGAACTCACTAAGGCCGGGTACAAAATATATAAGGGGAGTGGGGGAAAGATAGCTCAAAATTTCTTTGTTGTGTTTATAAATATTTACTTTATTAAGTTTGTTTTTTTTAGTTTTGTTGAACATAATGTTAATTAACAATAATATTTAAAAAACTAATTTCACATGTATCAAGTTCACTAAACTTTATCCCAAATATAATCATCCCCTGTACACCATCTTAAGGGCTAAAGGTCGTTAGCGACTATAATCTGCCGAGAAGAAGGAAGAGTTAAGGTTTAATGGAAGTAAAAAATTTAAATTCTTTATATTGGTCAATTTGAGCTAAGAACAATCGTAATTCATTAAATTTGTAATTTTTTCTAGATAAATTAGGTAAAAAGTAATTATTTAACATTCCTATCTCATAACATTTTGATATAATAAGTATTAAGTAAAATATTTCAGAATGTCTGGTGGTACCCATTATTTTTGAAATTTGGAAACTATATTCGGTGATCAGAATCTCTATTATATACAGTTGAATAACTTCATTCATAATAATATATAAGATTGTAATTTTAAATATTGGAATGGTTCCTTATTGTTTAGATATCGAAACCAAATTTGGTATTTTGGTCTTATATTCTAAAGGAATGAATAAATAAATTCATTGCCTGCTGAAATAGGACAAGGTGGAGGGGGGAAGTTTAGAGGAAGATCAAAACTTAATTACGTGATATTTTCGTTAATATTAGTCTTACGAAGAAAAAAAGGCATAGAACATTTTAGGTGTAAAATGTAATATTCTAATATTTAAATTATATAATATTCTTTAAAAAACTACACATAATTTCTACTCTCATCTTGGGAAATTTTTTCAGTTTATGTCTCTCCCAAGGAACTAAATTTCATATGATTTCTGGACTTCATGTATATATTTGTCAACTGAACATATTGTAATGAAAATTAACAAAAATTTTTCCAAGGTACATTAAAAGTAATGATTTAATAAAATAACTTTTCTATTATTTTTTAATTAAGATAATTAATTCATATAATGTCCATAAGAAACATTTAGAATGTTATTCTTTTAGTGACTGCGAAAAAAGTATAATTTTCGATTTATTCTATTATATCTAATGTTTTCAGCAAAGCAAAATTGAGATAAAAACAGGAAAAACTCAACATGCTATCTTTAGAATAATACTAGGGCTAGCGCTCACAATACAACTGAAGATTAAATTTAAAATTTAACCAGAAAATTAATTCAAGAACTTAAGCCATTCAGCAAAAAATAATTTCCGATTGTTATATCCTAGTCTAAATTTAAATTCATGCCGCCCTTAATGTAAATTAAATTAAATTGCGGACCGAAGTCTGCAAAGGATATGGAGCTGTGTTGTTTATCTGTTATCTATATTACGCATATTATAGGAATCGGGACGATACTACAACAAAGGAAATGGTCGTCATGCCTCATTAAAGTGCGGGTTCTATTTCCACAGTATAACTGCAATAATTGGTTTATATAAAACCACGTAGTGCAGACACAATGGGTTCTGACAAAGACGAGAAGCTCTGCAGGGGAGGTTTTAAAGTGATAAAGAAGAGGATGTGTGGAGAAACCCACCACAGAGGTTGAAAGTTGGCTGGAGAGGGGGCTATTTAAAGATAAATACATTAGATTCCTCTTTGGAGGGCGATAAATAAAGTGAGAGACATGTAGCTGGCTCTGTCTATCTCTGCTTACAGTATCCACCGACAGAGACTTTGTTCATTCTCTTCTATCCTGGTTCACTAAAGGAACCCTCACTGACTTCCTTCTCAAGAGACAGATACAGGCTCCTACTGCCAAGAGAAAGGTTAGAGAAAGACAATCAAGAAATGTTTCATTCCATTGTTCTTCCCTGTTAGTATTTATTGGGAAGAAAAGTATCCTACTTTGTTTCGTTCTGCTCGATCGAACTGAAATTTGAAAAATATCATTCGTAAAAAGATTAATTATTTTCAATTATAACAAATATTTGAATGACAAAAACATACGATTTCTTGAACAATACTTATCTATACCTGTATATTCATTTGGACAACATCGAATAAAGATAATTTTAAATAAACTTCTTTCACAGTAATTTAGATAAAATCGCAACTGAGATCAGAATTTCCCAAATAAGAATTTTCTGAATGAAATTATGTTCTTGAGTTCAGAAGAGAAGTCTGAGGGAGGAGAAGTGCCGTATAAACCAGTTCGCTACTTAATTTGTATTAAGTACACTAACTGTGGAGTTCCAAGTAAATTTTGGTATCGCGGGATGTTCAGAAATCTGCACTACCAACAAATTGGAAACAGTTCAAAGATTCGACTGAACATTAGACAAGATTAATGACTATTGAATCGGAGAGAGAGGAAGTACTGAGAATGGGAAGAGATTGAAGAATGGGGCGATTCGTTAGTTCACCCCGTGTACCAGGTGCTAAACCAAGTCCAAGGAACCAAGCTGTTTCTGCTGCAGAAAACTTGCTCCAGATCAGTAACCATATGATCTAAACTAAAAGTAATCTCTCAGAAAATTAAATAAGAGATATAGATATCTTATAATCACTGTCGTATCTTAATAAACATAAGATCAGTGATTATAGTTGTGTATCTGACATATCTCAACAAATATCTGTACTGATCAAATGGTCAAAAGATTATCTAACTTTATTTAAATATATGATAACTCCCGAGGATGAAATACTTCAATCAGAAAACGTTAAATATTATTCAAAAAATAATTTTTCTCCAGTCAATAAAATGTGATCTTAGAGACACGACGTCTCCTCTCGCCTTCATGATAGCGCTGAAGATGGCTTACAATGTAAGGCGAAACGTTGGCAGAAAATTAAAACATAAATTTTTTATTTAAATTTGTATTTTTTTTTTTTCTTNTGGATCCTCATCAATAGAACATTGGAGATGCTAAAAATATGGTCTCTTAACTATATATATAAAGGGTTATTATCACTACCAATGAATATAGAACTATCATACCTTCTCATCATCCGTCTTTATTGGTTTCTGCAAACAATGGTTTTCAGAAACCAATGAAGACGGATAATAGAAGGTATGATAGTGTGTGTGTATGTATATAGTAATTAAAAACAGGTGGAATAGAGAGTGCAGTTACAAAATGAAAAAAATCACAAGGAGTAAAATTTTAGGGGATCTGTCGTCAGTCTCTCTTCACTCCTCACCGACGAAGGGCGACAGATCCCCGAAAATTTTACTCCTTGTGATTTTTTCATTTTGTATGTGCACTGCACTCTCGATCCCACCTGTTTTTCTGTATACATCGCAGCCGCGAGTGTTTCATTATCTATATATATTATACATAGTAGATAATAGACAGTATATAATAAATTCATAGTCACATTCACAACGTAGATAATATAAATAAATTCAAAGTGAAGTTAAGTGACAACTCTTCGTTACATACTGACAGGCGTCAAAGATTGATACATTCAGAACAGCCTCATTTTACTATGATTCCCAGTGATTCCGCGACCTTTATTTACTCGCTAAATGACTACTTATACTTAAGTAATTAAGGTAAATGATGCAAAAGATTCTTGTTTTATTTGGAAGAATAGTTTGTAAAAAGTAAATTGGGACTTTACACTAATTTGGCTTTTTTATATTTATCAATGATTTAATGGGAAAATAATGGATGAGGGACTGACTGTATTTCATCTAAATAATTTCGTACAATTAAAACTGTAAAATCCTAATAAAGAGATTAATATTGTTTAAAGTAAAGTGTAAATGGGGATAAGAGAGACGAAATACCTGTGACTGTGGAGTTGGCGGTCCGTGTACAGGTAAGATGAATGAGAGGAGGTTCCCCCACCACCACCACACAGCTGGCCGCAGGGGGGAGGGGGAAGGGCAGGTAGCAGAATTTCGGTAGGAATAGCTGGAGGATAGGCGGGAGGCATCTTTCTGTAACTCCTGTATTCTAGCACTTTGGGACATTTTGGGTTTTTTCTGATTTCATTCTTAGCCCTGAAGGACGGTTGCAAATCAGGCCGAACCGTTCGTCGATATAAAAGCTTTTTGGTTTACAAAAAAGTTCTTATTTAAAATTCTCTAACTAATGACCATTTCGTTGGTCAAAATTCACCAACAATTTTCTCCGCTAAAATTGTAAGATTGCAAAATATAAGTTAATATTCAATAACTATAAAGAATTTCGATTGATTTACACGTGCAGCTTTGTTTTATTTTTATTATGTATCGTAGACTTTTAAAAAGTCTTCCATCTGTTGGAGAGAGATCCTCTGAACGTTTCGATGTACCTCCATAATTCTGGTGACTTTTGTGTTTTAGCCTGAAATGGGATGGTGCTACTGTAATAAGATGTATTAAACTAAGATGAAAAAGATAAAACTCACATAGAAATGTGAATTTTTATGGAAAGCGATTCCAAATTAGTAATACCTATAAAAAAAAGATTCTGCCGTAGGACATCGGCAGTAGTAATCAACGGGTTGATCCGTAATTCTTAAAGCACTACTTAATAATAGATTTTTTTACTTTAACTACATCTACCTTCTGAGCAGTTGCAATTAATGGTTGTGCATCTGTTCAGAAGAAGAAGAAACGACAAATGTAACCGCTTGGGCTGAATCCCTGCCGGAGGGGGAAGGTGAGTATCTTAGACAAGATAAGTCAGAAGAAGGCAGAACAAGGACTCAATACTAAAAAGAGAACCAAAATTTGGGTTCTACATACCTATATGTATTTACAACAAATAGAGTGTTTGAGAAAAGGCGGGCTCTTGTAATTAATTATTTTCTAATTGAAAAAAAGGAAAATATATCACATTATTTGTAAAGATAAGTTTACTAAACGCATTTCCATGATATTTATTAATCAGAACAATTATTATTAAAATATACCATAAATATATAAGCTAAAAGTACACGGATAAATAAATAAATACATTTAACTAATTTTTAGTGCAAGGGACCAGAATAAAAAATCTAACTGTCCCAGCCAAAACTCGAACAGTCTGATCCCGGTAGTATAATTGGTAAGTGCACCTGCCCGGATAGCAGGAGGTCCAGGTTGGAGTCCTGGCTGGGACAGTTAGATTTTTTATTCTGTTCACTTGCACTAAAAATTGTTAAAATTTATGTGGGACAATATACCATAAAAAAAAAATTATAAAACACATTTAACTTTCCAAGTGTCGATATCTGGAACCTCCAAGTTGGAATGAATTTCTATACAATACATATTAAAATTAGAATTTCAATTATTTAACATCAATCGATTTTTTTATCTCGATAATTCTCTATAAATAAAACTCCTTGTCACTTATTTATCAGCAACGTACCGAAACAGACATAGTTTTAAAATTTAATTTTAAATCAGTGACTTTTATACATTTATACTGGCAACTCGTAACTGGTAGCATTTATACATTTAAATATTAAAATCTATTATAAGCTGTCGAATGTTTTGATAATCATCCATTAATCTCTTATTCTAGCAACTCTTCTAATGCTAGAAACCTATAATGAAATATAAACTGTTCACATGGGCCTACTTCTCGAGAAACATCCATGGGCTTTACCATGTCAAAGCGTGTTTTTTGCCGAGCACTCGCACATCCTGTGATGGCTTTTCATAACTTCCCAAGTCATTCCTGAAGGTGTGCAATAGGCTGGACAAGAAACAACTTTTCTACATGCTCATGCCCGAAAAATAGTTCTTTACTAATGTACGTATCTAGCACTTATAAAAAGGCCGGTAAGTAAACCTATGACTAAAGGATGAGCTCTAGAGGTATTGCAGAACAGCATTCAAACTGCAGAAGGGGCGGACAGGAAGGAGGAAGATAAGAGTGGTCGATGACGATCATGGAGGCCGATAGAGGTGACTGGCACGACGACCTTTAGAGGCCGCCTCGTCAACCACGCTCCACAAGGACCTCCCATGTTTTCATTCACCTCAGTAAAGGATCAATTTGACATTTCTTATCAGGTCCTTATCAGATGGGCCCATGGAGCTCTTCGTGGAGCGACCAACGAAGAAACCGTATTCCCTACTTCAATGGCCGCATATTTTAACGGAAATTTAGTAATAATGTCATATTGAGTTTAAATCGTGCTCATTGCTTCTACCCCTTGCATAAACTAAGCAGATTTCCCGTGTTTAATTTAAGATAGAAGCGATTACTTTAAGAGCCAGAAGTACCAAAGGGAAGAAAAGGTACGCTGGGTAAGGCTGATTATGGCATATAGAAAGGAGGGAGATGTAAATTTTGATATTCCTAAATTTGGGGTGTTGTAAAGGTACTATATAAATTAATTGTTCGAAAATTATTATATTTTATATAGATTATATTTGATTAATTTTGTTGTAACAAACTAATATATTAAACTAATGGAATAATAACATATATAAACATGGTTAAGTAATATTAAGTGTTATCTTAAAATAGTTAATTAATATATTAATTATCTTATGATAAAGCTTAATTAATATATATTAATATTAAGTGATTAAACTAAGAACAATATTTTAATTTGCCGTTTGATAACCTGGCCTTTACTTGTTTCTTGATTTGAGTTATTTACTTCTACAGCAGCATAAGGAATTGAGTCATTAATTATAAGATATCGAGAAGTAATTTTACAGAGAACACAAAATTACTTTTACCGCTTGCCTGGCTAATTTCCTTCACTATCTTGTTTTCCATGGCCTCCTGCAATGTCTGTTATTAAGACAAGTTTAACTGTCTAAATATAGCCAATATCAAATTGAAGGGTATAAATTGAAACTTATATTTTTTTAAAAACAATCTGCTCTTTTAAATAAAAAATTACGTCATAACATCTTTTTCTTTCCGCTCTTCAACTCTATTCAATAATTCCATACATCCTTATCTTGTCGTTCCGTCCGAAAATTAGTATATAACTTCAAGTATATAACTAGATGTACATAATACTAGTCTGAAAATTACCTACTCAGGCATTGTTTTTACGACCAAATAGGAAACTCCTATTTCAAAATGCTATGACTTTTCCCAACAAATTTTTCACAGCCTTTGGAATGCATTTTATGACTCTCTTCCTACCCCCCCAATGTACCAATTTTTCAAATCTATGAACAGCACTTCCAAAAAATAAACATTACATACAAGTTTAAGAGACAGCATTTCTTCCACTGACGGACAAAACTGGTTTTAAAAAGTTTCCCGTACCTCCGTAAGTTTGCTGCTTCATTCATTGACTTCTCATAACTGCAATTAATAAGGAGATCATTGATCAATAAAAAATAATTCCGAGAGGACATACAAACCCGGCGATGGAAGCTCTTGGTGGAACAAGTCAACCTTCAGGAATATTTCTGATTAACGACTCGTTGAGGCCTCAGTCTTGAAAAGCGATCAAGGATTTTTAAATTACAAGAAATACTAATGTGCTAAGATAAATTAAATGCGAAAAGGATAACCTCTTTCGATGCAAATAATTACATTTCATACTATACTTAATTTCATATAATATTAAATTTTTCATTAAGAAGATCAAATTGAAATTCTCTGTGGAAATTGCGTTAGTTAATAATGATGTTCATATCAAGGGAATCACACCTGATTTTCCACAAGTAATCTTGAATCTGGATTCCATAAGGCTTTATAAGCTGATCAGTGAAAATGTTCGCTTAAAATTTATTATATAAAAATTTCCAAGAAAGTGTTAAAGTAACTAATTATAAAATTAGAAAAATAAAATACTCCAAAATTATTGGGTTATTATTTAATTATTGCCGACGTTTCTACTTAACTTGTAAGAAATCATCAAGGCGATAGCGATGTCTGGAGAGGTCTCCGAGTGAGGTTTATGGTCACATCTCAGAGTGCAGATTTAAGGACTAAAGAGTCACTTTAGCTCTCTCGCCTGAGATGGGACCAAAAACCACCCTCGGAGATCTCTCCAAACATCGCTAACGCCATGATGATGACTTAGAAGTTAAGTCGAAACATCGGCAATAATGAAATAATTACCCAACAATTTAGGAATATCTTATAGAAGCAATGTGTACAGCAATGTTTTACAGCTTACACCTCACACCTCTGCCTCTAGGAATAAAAAGTTGCTCACGTGAATCCTAACGCTAAAATGTAGAAGGTAAAAATAATTAATGGGTATGTAAGGCCTTTTACCGGATCAAGTACCAAAAGCAATTAATTTCAGAAAAAAATAAAATGGTTTCTTTTTAGAAATATGTTTCATTGAGGAAGATGTAATAACTATCATGGTATTTTAGTTTAGTACACTAATGAATCTCCAGAGAAAAAAAGCGAGGGAGGTCGACTGTCTCGGGAAATATGAAAAATGAATGAGTGAAAAATGTGAAAGTCTTCTGAAAGAGATTTGGAGAAGAATCTTGTGAGACATCAGTAGGTATTACTAAGTGCTCACTTGGCGATATCCAAAATAGTCCAAAAGAGAAAACAGCTCGTCCCCAACAAATGGATAATACGGGAGTTTCAGAAGAACCGCCAGAGAGGTAATGAACTGTTTTTCTATCTTTTCTATAAACGAACACACACACACACGGGCGCGCAAGAACTAATGTCATGCACAGTTTAATTCCTGCGATACTGAGAAGCATGCTCTACAGTGAGAGAAAGAAGAGAGGTTTGACGTGGACAGCAGGGCATTGGGAACCTTACGTGTGGTTGTTGGTGGAGTGTGCTCTATTGGCGCTGATGGAGTTGATGCGGCAAATCAGTGTCGGCTCCGGCCGCAACTCGACTGGACAGGCTACCCCCTCCCTGGCATAGGTCGTACCCTTCCTCACTCCCCACGCCAAGAGGATGGAATGGGGAAGGCGAAATTCTGGAGAGTATCCTATCTATAACTCTCCATAACACAACACTTGAAAATATGCTACAGATAAGAAAAAGTTCCAACTCAATTGTCTATATTTATTAACCGCCATTTTAATAACTGTTTCACTAAAACAGCAGAACAATACGATGAATACTTAGTAGAAGACATAATTAAACGGTACTAAAACATCTATTCCTTTCGAGGGTCTTGCTAACAACTATATTCTTTTTATTTACTTTTTTTTTTAAGGGTCCATTTGAAACGAATCAGTTCCATTGTCTATAATAAGGCGATCGAAGCAAGCAAACACTGATGTAATGGATTGCAAACTATCAACAATATCACAAAGCATCGGAGATATTAGATTGATGAGCCTGCGAAATTAGCAGATCATAGAATTCATCTGCATGTAACCAAAGTTAATCCATTTTCAATAATAACATATATCCAGCTTCCACTGAATTGAGAAATGAGGATTTCTCCAAACGAAACATTTCCTAGGACCTAAAAAAAACTCTGTTCTTGGTTCAATAGAGAAATAAAACGGCTCACATCTTCAGGGGAATTGATTTCTCAGTGTGTATGAACATTTATTACTTTATGAATTGTTATTCATATGTAAGCTAAGTTAATTTCAAACATTTTACTGAAACTTCGCGGTAGAATCCCAGAATGTTTTTTACTTTAACACTTCTTAGTTCATGACATACTATGATAATAAGTCAATATATAATCACATATGGTCAGAAACTCTTTAATCATACAAAATTAGTCCTAGCGGAATAAAACCTAAGTGCTAATGACCTTGCTAAAGCAAATTACTATACCAACAATATGAATAATCAGTTTAATATAAAGTGGATGCTGCTGTTCGTGAAAATAAAAATAAAAAGACCACGTTTATGCTAAATATAGTAATTTCGATTTAAGAATTTAAAATAAAATAAATAAGCAATCAATATAATATAAAATATAAAAGTGTACTAAGCACAAATTCGGCAAGTGCAAGAGTTATATAATGTCCTTAATAGAAATCATATTTTTGTATTTTTTTGCTTTTTTTTTATTGGATCACAAAGTACATAGGATAATGTTATTTATGGAATACCACATCGGGCAAATGTGTTTGCCACACAGCCCGTGAAACAATTCAATTACTGCATGAGACATTTCCAGGTCGTGTACGCTCTCGTTTCGGAGATCAGAATTGCCTAGACACGCCTAGATCGAATAATTTTACACCATTGGATTTATTTTTATTGGTGGCAAGTTTAAGTCCACAACCACCCGTGCATTAAAGGAGGAAATTCAACGCTGCATCAACAAAATTCAGCCACATTAATGCGAAATGGTCATGGAAAACTTCGACAAACGCGTGCAAATGTGCATGCAAAGCCGTGGAGGCCGTTTGCCCGATGTGTTATTCCATAAATAATCCTATATTTCCTTTATTATTCAATAAAAAAATGACAATAAAAAGGCTAAAAACTGTGTTTCCTATTTATCTTGGGATAATTTTGGGACACCCATATGGGCTCCAAATGGAACGCAGCAATGGGTGGTCTCAGGCCTAACCACAAAGGAAAATTACACTTCGGAAATGGATTGAAATCTTCTGTAGGAGCAGAGAGCAGTCGGCTATCCGTGCTCGAGGGGAAGGAGTTTGTTAAGCGAGTTCGTACTGGCTAGCGCTAGATTCGCATCCACCTACGTCCTGGCTCCTGGCTGAAGGTACCGTCATCTTAACGGACAAATACATAGTGTATGTATATTGCTAAGACATAACACGCTAATATCTGAAAAAGTCTAGACCACTTACATCTTACAAAATATTAGATAGCTGATGGATAAAAAGACAGCTACTACTATGAATTTAATATAATGAAGTGTTAAATACAATTTTGAATGAATCATAAATTTAGCGTCTTAAATAGAACTGGTGGGAAATGAACAAATGTCCCCTATGTATAAGAGGTATAAGTTTACATATCAGATATAGTTTCGGAGTAAATTTACTTTCTTTAATGTGTAGTGCAATATTTTTATTATTAGTACAAACAAGTAGTCTTCCAATTGACAAAAAAAAAAAACAACAACACAATCTACGACACAGGAGAGAAGGTTTGTGGTTAGAAATACCGCTCTGGCCAGATTTGATGGGGCCAGAATGGCACCTAGATAAGGCGGGTGATTTCCATTAGCACACATTAAAATGAAAATAAATAGTCTAAAATTTGATACATTTTTAGACTATTTATCTACTTCGATCGTTTCACTATTTCGATTACGTTTGAATCGAATAATCGGGAATTACTAAACAATACAACGGAATTTCTTTGAGAATTGATTCCGTTCGGAAGTTAAAAACAAATAATGGCAGACCTTGACACACAAGCCTTAATCATATGTCCATAACAAAGAGTTCAATATTGATATACACAGCTTTATCAAAAGTCCTTAAAAAATAGTCCAATCTTGATATACAAATCTCCATCAAAAGTCCTAAACAAAGAGTCCAATATTGAAGGCTCATAAAAATAATAAACATCAGAACAACGATAACTACCCTTCAAATTTTATTTCATTCCTTTCAGCTGTATTGAAAAGGGGAGGATACTGACAGAAGTGTATGTATGTAAAAATATAAATTTAGGGAATTGGAGGAAACTTATCTTCGAAAGATTATCATACTTTTTCTCAACTAAGAAGCTTACAAACTATAAATTGACAATTAAAAATCCTAGGATCATAATCCTTGTTCAAGTAACAGGAGCAAACATTACATTATTTAGCTTAATTTTACTTCCCCAGGAGACAAAGACCTATTGTTTACCTGAGTAGTGAATCGGGAGCAGCTCTCTGAGCAGGACAGCTGATTGCCACAGACTGCCAGGGGATTCCTGCTGGCAAGAGGAGTACTGACTCACCTGATCACTGGGGATACAACGAACTGGCCTCGTCACCAGGAAAACTGCCTACACTTCTGTGTCGCATTACTGCAAGCCAATGCAGGGAAGCCTCAAGAGGCGGATCCACACGAGAGCCATTCGATAAGGGTGCCGGAGAGGTACTCGTTACAAAATTCTAAATGACATCATGGTAGAGATAAATTTGTGTGAATAAGAAAAATGTACCTGTAGCTATCTGCACGTTAGCTATTTCAATTTTTTAAAAAAGAAATAAATTTCAAGAAGAGTCATAACGACGTGGGTATGATGACACGGCGTGAAAACCTTTTAACAGAATCTCACCGATATGATATGTATAATATGATCATATGACGTAATAAATTATATAGTTAAGTAGAGTAGGGTGTTTCCGAGTGAAATAAGTCAGAAATGTTGGGTACTCCACGCCCTTAACTGATGTAGCACGACTTTTCCTATAACCCTGTATTAAAAAGGATTAATATTAAAAATATTACCCCTTCTCAGCCATTAATAAATTCGTCAGAGGCTTGAAAAAAAAAATTGTGGCTGATTCGTTTTCTATTAAAAAAAAACAAAAAAAAAACGTGCCTCCTGGTTTCATTATGAAAATAAATTTTCATTTATTATTTCATTATTATTCATTTTTTAAACTCAATAAATTTTCATTGTAAGAAAAATCTCATAGAAGTCGAATGATATTAAATTAAAATTAATATCTAATCAAGGGTTAGTGGGGGCTCAGTGAAAATGTTAATATAAAACTTTATTTTTCTTCAAAGTAAGGGCAAATAAACTTAGGAAAGGAGATTAATGGTAGTGAGAGGTTTGTGAGTACATCCAGTGACAACAGAAACCTTACCCACAATCCTTCCAAAGCAATCAGACATTTGCAATGAAGAGTTGGTGCAAGATACTGCACATCAACCCTTGTAGTTGTTACACCTTCAATGAACTATCATAATAAAGTCGGTCATTGTAATGAATAGTACCAGAATTTTGGTAATAAAAGCGTATTAACTATGGCTCTTCCCATTTCGCTCTGAAACAGAGAGTATAGCGCCCTATTTGTCTCATACGCATTTTACCTTGGCTGCTAATACACTTGTAAATTAAAAAAAATACCATTAGCATATTTCGGAATTAAAAAAGAGAAGAAAATTGCTAGCTGATATATTGTAAATAAAAGATAGGCAAAAGAAGGAGTCAACCAAGGCCTCGTATCCAAGGCTGGCCAAGGTACAGACCGCCCCCGCCAAGTACAGGCAGAAACCCCAGAGTAAACGACTAGAGCATTTTAATAACAATTTTGCTGTAATAATAAGAGATATTGATAAATACAAAAGTAAAAAATAATCAATTATTAAAGTAAATCTCTGGTAATTAGAACATTATAAAACGCGATTTTGTTTTGAAAACAAATCTTTTAATACTAGCTACAAACTCAATATCTCGTTTCAGATAAAAAACGGGAAAATAAACACACATTTGTGACGTCAGCACTATTTATATTCTGTACTTACTTGTACTTTACATACATTACATGCTTTAACAACACATCATTGTTTTAATTGATTGATAAGTTTAGAATAGTTTTAATTTGTTTTAAGTTCTTATTTCATTGTACGCCGAATTAGTCTCATTCTAAATTGTCGCAATATGTATTTGTAAGTTGGCTCTGAGAAAGGAATAATATTTCCTTAATTTTATAAATATTATTTTTATTATGGCATTTTATCCCACGAAGATTTTGAACAATTAAATGCATGGAAATAGAATAAAAAATCTAACTGTCTCGGCCAGGGCTCGAACCTGGATCTCCAGCTATCTAGGCAAGCGCGTTAGCCATTTACACCACCGAGGCCGGTGGCTTGAAAGCAGCTTTTTTTTTTTTTTTTTCAGAATTAGGCACATTATTGTATAATGTGAGTTTATCAACAAAGGCGATACAATTTAATAATAATAATATAGATTAGAGTCTTAACTTTCAAAATATACGACACATAAATTTTAATATTTCTTTTCTAAACGACCTCTGAATATTTTTTTATCATGGATCAGGAGTTTCCTAATTCCTTTCTAAATAAATGCACAGTCCAGTAGCCATTCTCTAATTCCGCTACTCGACTTTTGATGGTGGCTGGGAAAAAAATGTACTCATGACCCTGGTTAATAATAAATAGCCCTATAGCAAATAAATAGCCCTATAGCATATACATACTTTAATAAATAATAGTTTAGGATTAGTATTGCACTGGACATCTACTCCTCAAGGGATTTTATCGTGTAATATGTTGATTCTTTTATTTTATTATAAATTCGTTTAAAACAAATTCAGAGTATTAAACAGAAAACAGAATGTAATGCTACAATAACAATACAATATTTCATAAATATATAATTAATATATTAAAAATTAATGAAGGAATACTCTTGCTTACTAAAATATAAGGCTAGATGATGACTTCCAAAAAGTAAAGAAGCGGACAAACTGAACCCCACAATGTAAACAATTACGTTTGTGAAATAGTAATTATAACCACTATATAATGGGGCAGGGGATGATAGGAACAGGCGGCGTGTGGGGTGAACCACCCCTTGTCCCTGCCTATACCACCCCCCACATGTCATCTCTGTCCATCAAACAGCCCGGAGCAATTGCACATTTCTCACTGGACATGTATGCTTGATGCAGTTCTGTGAGAATTCGTAGAAGATCGGACTCCATCTACAATACCGGGGTGCTCAGGGCGAGACTCGAACCCGCAGTGATTTCCTCGTTAATGTTAAGACTTAACTAATTCAAGGCCGACGTTAACGGACCTTACACCGTTCCCCCACTACCTCCTTAATAGCTCCTTGCATAAACAAGAAAGAACATTTTGTTTATATAACAAGAGTAATTAAAAGGTAGATTAATGTTCAAGTAGGCTATCACCGAACCCCGACAAAAGCTTGAAGGTCAACGCCCCGAAATGGCGAACCTCGACGAGAAGAAAAGAAGCAAATAACCACAGCAATTACCAATGATTGTGGAGAGTTCGGCAAAGAGATTCATCAATTCCACGTGTTCTAGTTTATAGCAGAACTACCTCAAGGAAATCAAGCAATTCACGGCGTTACCATCACGCAAATTTTATTTAGACGGAGGCAAATATTGCTTGATGTGTGTGTGAGAGCGCACGCGCGAGAGTATGTGTTTACTCACTCTAGAGTTTGGATTTATAGAAGTATTAACCAAATGTGGTATTTGAGGTACCAGCAAAGTGATGGAGACGATCGTCAACAATTAAAAACTATAACATTTTAGTAAATATTATTGTTAGAAAAAAAATAGTAAATAATAGTTCAAAAATATAAGTTTATGAAATTATTAATTATAATAATAAT
>KZ806892.1:71727-83637 GCA_000696205.2 Oncopeltus fasciatus
GAGAGAGAGAGAGAGAGAGAGAGAGAGAGAGAGAGAGAGAGAGAGAGAGAGAAAAAATTGTAGAAAATAATATCCAATGGTAAAGTCTTCAACAAAACTAGACGGAAGATTGCAAGATATTCATAAGACCTTGAAGACAATCTGGTCTGTAGAGACATTTATTAGTGGGGCAAAGCACTGTCATATGACGTCATACAGGGAAGGCAAGTTGGGCGAGGCGACATAGAGGCCTACAAAGAACTAGGAAGCTCTTTGCAGCCCAACGTGCTAGCCGAGAGTCGCACTTCGCCCATTTAATTGTGGCAGGAAATAGCCCACACTCGCCGGAAGTGCTCAATCTGCAGGGCTCTGACGTGTCTCTCTCTCTTCTCACTTAACAAAAGCCATAACCTTAATTGGACTTGTTTAAGTACTATTGCTTGAATTGGTCTCACCTTTCAACTGATGCAAAACAGACAAAACTAGATCGAACAAGAAACACAAAATGACAGGTTAATAACTCCATTGATTGATCAACTGTTATAACTATCATTATTTATTATCTAAAATTATTTATTCTCTATAGTGTAAGTGTATTTTATTTTAACCTATATGTGTGCATATATGTATATGCACATATAGTTGTTATCTACTTGTCTCATTCAAACTAGAGAACTAAATCATTATGAAATGGAAACCACCTGCGAGAACGGATATGCTAATTGTATTAAATCCCATAGATGTGGGCGTAATCTAAGGGTTGATCGCCCCTAAACCCGATCCTAGGGTCAACGCACGAGGGCCGTCAGCACTACACCGAAACGCACACCTTCCAAGACAGCGCCTCAGGTGGAACGTGTGAAGTGCCCAGAACAAGTAGAGATCTGTTTGGCGAGAGAGCCTACGCAGTAGCAAGTCCGGCGTGAACTCCCACTGATCTCAGATGCCAGGGTCAACGCACGATGGCCGTCAGCACTACACCGAAACGCACACCTTCCAAGACAGCGCCTCAGGTGGAACGTGTGAAGTGCCCAGTACAAGTAGAGATCTGTTTGGCGAGAGAGCCTACGCAGTAGCAAGTCCGGCGTGTACTCCCACTGCTCTCAGATGCCAGGGTCAACGCACGAGGGCCGTCAGCACTTTATCCTGCTTCTCTTCTCCCCTCCATTCGAGACCTATTTCACTGGCCGTTTCGGAATGTTATTTTTGTTACTAGTAAGATGTTTACTGTTATTGGTAACATATTTATTTACTTAGGACGAGTCGTCAAATTTAATGCTTAGATATTAAAAGAAGTATTAATACCTACCATATTGCAATTACTATAAGTTACAGAATAACGTCCGTTAAGGAACTAATCAAAACTAGTTAATATGACCAATAATGAACGAAATGAGCGGAGAGTAGTTTAAATTCCTCAGAAAAATGTTCTTTCTGAATGTTAGTAAATTGCTTCTTTTTTATAAATTCTGAAGGTTTTTTCAAATTGAAAACTTTAAACTTCGCATATTTCCTTGTTTCCTTGCTCAAAGATAAGTGCTTTCGAGATCCGTTATCTCATTTTTGAAAGCTCAAGAATATTCAAGACTAACTTATGAAGTTACACTTTCTGTAGTAGTTGTGTACTTCTCTAACACTCTCAAAGGAAGAGCATTGAGGTCCAAACTTATATCAAAAAGTTTAAATCGCTCAGTTTAAAAAAAAAAAAAAAATTGCAAGGATCACTGTAAACAAATTACATTCATCATTATAATTCATACGTTAAGAAATGTTGAAATGATTTTTAATAGAAATCATGAGAAAAATATAGAATTAACAACTTCATCTGACATGTAACAATGTTAAGAACTTCTAATCTAATTCATAAAGTATAATGTATCAAGTAAAGTATTCGCTTTTTATTATAGATAACGAAATAGTAAAGAAATATAGAGAGTTGTTATGCCCAAAAACTATCCCTTCCCAAGGCGTGAATTTAACCATTAACATACTCACATTTTCTTATAAGCCAATAGATAAAGGCTTATTGTTTATAAGAATTACAAAGGATAGAGAATTGAAACGCATGAACGGACGTGAATTGAATAAACGCAAATTTTGCAAATTTTGTAGTGAACATTCCTGGTACGACGAACAGTTGAAGTAATGCGATCAGAACAATCTTCCGTCAGGATATTTGTTAAAAGTGGAAATATTTTTTGCATTTAAAAAAAATATAAATAAGGAATATAGAGAGGAACAACGTGCTGCCCGACTCTAAACAGAGTACACTATCACTGTAGTACAGGCGAAATGGGAGAAGCGGAAGATGAAGAAGAATTAAGACTTTAACATTTAGGAGTAATGAATACAGTTATTATTTACAGCAGTGATACCTCTGTGTCGCCCAATGTATATTACATTTGAAGGCTATTCAGCAAGCCAACTTTTCTGCCAACCAATAGGGCGGAACGAGCCAGGATTGGCTGTGTATCACTTGGTTCCATAAGCAAATTATACAGATTATAACATAATTATAATCGTAATAGAATAACGAGTGAATATTCCCAAGTTTCTCATCGCCTATTATTGTTCTAACCAGATAATTAATACGTAATGTACGCCAGGGAGAGGACATGAGGTATTACAGCGTCTCCACCAGAGAGCTTAAAGTTGAGCTGTATAAGTTAGAGAGCAAAGACGGTTTCCTTATTTTCTATAACTTTACAATTATTTGGCGATTTTACCATTACTCATATAATTAGGTTCACTAAATAAATTTAATTAATAACATTGAATAAAGTTGAAAATTTATAATATTAATTCTACAACTATACAAACATATTTATACATAGGAGGAAAGGAGAAGATGTACAAAGATATATAGAAATATAAATGAGCATATATATTCTAAGAATGGTGTATTACTGGAAAAACCTACAATATTTAAACGATGCTACACATTTTCATTAAATAAGTAATCTGCCGATCACATAACTTTAAAATAATTCTAGTAACAGAATCATAAGTTATTAAATAAAATCTATTTAAAATGCGATGCGTTAATCAATATGAACTTCAAACCTTAATTTAACTGTACCATAGAGAAAAGTTTTAATTAAAAGTCTGTCTTAAGTAATAATTAAAATCTTCTTATAACACACCTACTCTCTTTCTTACACTTTAAGCTTATAATACAATAGGTATATATATATCCTCTCATATTAGACTCAGCCCTATATAATTTTATATATAAACCNAACAAGTTGTTGTTTGCATGCTTTTCAAATTCTCTTATATAGCTTTCTACATTCATACTTTTGATATCACATTACATTATGGTAATTCTGTATTATAATATTGTCAATTATTATTGTATTCTCATGACATTGTATTTCTACAGCCCTGAAGATGGCTTACAATGTAAGCCGAAATATAGGCAGATAATCTATTTAAAAAATACACCTTTTTTTAAATTTGTATTTTTTTGGATCTACCTTGACCGAACCCCAACTAAAATCATCTAATAATTGTTTCCTTGTCTTCTAGGACACAGGCAGCTGTCTTGCAAGGCCTTCATAGTGAAATAGAGTTTGGTAAGTAGGGGATGTACGAGGGTGAGGTTAGTGGGCCCTATTCTAAGTCTTGTCAGTGCGAAAGGAACATCTGCTAGCTACTGAGCAAAGAAATGTGAACGGAGAAACGTAATCTTTAATTCGGAACGGAATATTATTTATCAAGAGGAATCAATTTAAAATGATTCCATACATGAATTTAACTATGGATTTTTATTCTTAAATAACCATAAGTAGATAAATAATTATTTTTGTGCATTCGGGGGAAGTCATAATAATATTCCATACTAATGGATAGATCATATGAAGAATTTATAATTTGAAAAAATTCTATGCATTTAATTTATCCCCAAGAAAAATGAAATATGAAATTTAAAATTAAAATTAAAAAATAATTAGTAGTTAAGAAAAATCTATATTTTCTGTTTATTCCACTCTTTGCAATACTCCTCCATTTGTATTATTTATTTATCCCAAAGTCAATATCCATACATGCTTTATGGCAAAATGTTATATGGCTTAGAAAGCTTAATAGACTAAACATGGTTGATGGTTAGTTGGCCGTCTCGAATATCACGTGAGAATGGTCGGGGTTTCGGCCAGGAAGAAAAAAAATATACACCAAAATTTGGAGTAATATTTTTATTTATGCCAACGTTTCGGCTTAGCTAGTAAGCCATCATCAGGGCAATGGCGTTGAGTGGAGAAATCTCCCCAGGGTGGTTGTTCACATTGTAAACTGCAGAAAACAGTCAGTTGTTTTCTGCAGTTTACAATGTGAACAACCACCCTGGGGAGATTTCTCCACTCAACGCCATTGCCCTGATGATGGCTTACTAGCTAAGCCGAAACGTTGGCATAAATAAAAATATTACTCCAAATTTTGGTGTATATTTTTTTTCTTCCTGGCCGAAACCCCGACCATTCTCACATGTTAATAGACTAAAGTTTTATTACTACTAATTTTAAATATGAAATATAGACTATGAGAAAACATATCTAAAAATTATCAAGTTAAATTTGAGAGTTTACAACTGCCATCATGCCCTAGTTATCGAATTTGTAAAAAGTTACAGAAAGGCATTAGAAAGTATAAACTCAGTGGAAATAATAATTTCATTTAAACAGTATACATTACTGATACTGAATTTTATCATTAAAAGTAACTAACTAATTTTTTATTTATTTACTGAGATAAGAACATTAGACTTTGATGAAGATGTTGACTACTAGCGAAAATTATGAAGAAACAAGGTGAATGAAGTGTGTTCGAACGGAAAGACAGCGAAGGAAGTGACCACAGACAGGTGTGCGATGAGTCCTATGGCCTTGGGGTGTGCTCTGTTAGGATTTATCGTCCTCCGGAAACGGTGGTCGGCGAGTTCCCACATTAGGGGCTAATTTGGAGAGGGGTGAATAACTAGGTTGGAAGAGGAATGTCGGCTCCAGCAGACAGCGACCGCTGGTGAGGACACTGGAGTTCCCTAGGCCTCAGGGGAGGGGACTGATGGGTTAGTCACTGGTCTGGAAGAGGAATGTCGCTTCCAGCAGACAGCGACCTCTGGCGAGGACACAGCGTACCTTGACCCGTTTGGTCCTCAAGCATAAGGCCCTTCTTCCTGTAGACTATGTTATAGAGACCAGTAAGCTCCTTTGGGAAGTGAAAGCAGTCATTTATAGTTATAGGGTTGATGTAGAGGGGGATGAGTCACTGATCTGGAAGTGGAATATCGGTGCCTGCAGACAGCGACCTCTGGCGAGGACACAGCGTACCTTGACCCGTTAGCCTGAGGTTCATCCTCTGGCAAAGTTACGTTCTCGAATTTCACATGGACCTCAGACTAGGGGAAGAAGTCTGTGATACAAGGACTTATGTAGAGAGAGGTGAGTTTACTCTTTGAAAGTTATTTATTTATTTATTTTTTACGAAAAGCTTATAAGCAATTAATGTATAAATTATTTTTTATTTCACAGATCTAGGAAGAACCGTTAAACGTGTTATAAATCAAGCTCCCGGAACGGCATGACGCAGACAATTAACCGTTCATTCAATCACCATGATCATATGGAATTTAAATGAACATACGCTGCAGGAAATCAGAAAATAAGAGTATCACCTGTAAATAATTTATCAAAAGAAGAATGCAATTTCTTTATATATGGAATAATTTTACAATTAAACGGAAAAAGAAAACATATAAATGAGTTTAGGTAGTTATAGGCGTTTTAAGCTTTAAGCCCTTTGGTATCGCCTTTAGGATAGTAAATTTTATTTTGAGAATGATTACATTTGAAAATACCAAAAAGCAACACACACACACACACATATATATTTTAAACCGTTTTTATATTTAACTTTCCCACCATATTTTCATTGTGTAGGATCGGTAAAGAATACCATTATTTAAAAATAAAATAGTTCAATCCTAAGCACGAGAATTGCATGGTTTTATTGAGGGAAATATTCTAAAAATATAGTTATCTTATGCACCTTGTTTTCTTTTAACATTCTGCTTATAAGGATATTTGCTTACTTTGAAATATGGTTTTCCTTGAAAGATAAGTATACAGAAGAACGGAGATGAGGTAGGAGAAACAACCGTGCTGTGGTGAACAGCCGCGCTGCGACCACAAGAGATAACTGTTATCATCCTGCAGGGAACATAGTGATCTACCGCAGTCACTGTGATTAAGGGGGCTTGTTGATTCAGGGGGACGAGACAGGCTGGGCTTTCATCACAGGTACAGGATCACGACTTTCGGGAGGAACACCCTGCAGTCACAGTGATTTGGGCGACCCTTCGTATCTGTCTGCAGTCGTTTTGTTCCAGGGATTCAGTCACCAAGTAAATGTAGCGAGACTGAGCAAATCGTGAGAGAAAATTTACTAATACTGATTCACTATATTTCTTTCATATAATATCGAGAAGAGACTGGCAAAGCTTCAAAAGATAGATAGATCAGAATAAAATGGCTGTAAATAGTTTCTTACTTGTTTTATAGGAATAAATATCGTCCAGGAAAAGCATTCTGATAGAATTTTTATTCCCAGGACACACGCACTCATGAAAATATGATATATAATTTTGTAAGCACTGTTCGAGAGCTAACGCTGAGTGAACCCTAAATCTTCCTTGTTACAATCCTAAATATCTTTTGTAATATGCGTTCCTAAAAATGTCATTGAAAGTAAGAATATAAATTAAATTTTGCTCCACTTTCCCTCTTCCAAGTTCTATAAATCTTTGTCATGGAAAATGTAGAAAAATGAGTCCTCCTCCGAACCAAATTCATTCAACAAATCTATGTACAGAATTCGTATAATCTACTCTTAAATACTTCTAAAATATGCCATTTTTATAGAAATGTTTTTGAATATTAATCCTTTAAAATTTTTTAGAAGAAATAATTTATGTTATTAAGTTCATATATATATANTATATATCAGGATCTTCATTTCCTTGAGAGCCAAAGCAAGACGCAGTAATCTTCGATTGATGATTCATTATAGTTTTTAAAAAAAATCGGTTTATTAAGTCAACAAATTAAGTTCGATTTATCAAATTCTAATGGTTTATTTAATAACATAAATTAATAAGCGTTGTTCGTTTTCATAAACACATGTATATTGATTTAGACCTGTAAAATATAGATTTCTTTCGAAACTGATGAAAAATATTTATTAGAGAAGTAAATTATTCTATTATTATTATCAAGTTGAAAATTACAGCTCTCGGCGAAACCTGTCCACTATGGTCGATGAAAATAGCCTGATCGACTACTACATCAAATATTGATGGATTAGAAAATTCTC
The DNA here is from genome assembly GCA_000696205.2 of Oncopeltus fasciatus. Classification (NCBI taxonomy): domain Eukaryota; kingdom Metazoa; phylum Arthropoda; class Insecta; order Hemiptera; family Lygaeidae; genus Oncopeltus; species Oncopeltus fasciatus. Next base: position 79,075 of record KZ806892.1, read on the forward strand.
ATACCTTATATTCTCCGTCTTCATTGGTTTCTGCAAACCATCTTCTGTTGGCGAGCGCTTTCGGACATTGTCCATCTTCTGGCCGAATACATACGTTCACTGTCACGGTCCGTATTCAACTGTACAGTGACAGTGAACGTATGTATTCGGCCAGAAGATGGACAATGTCCGAAAGCGCTCGCCAACAGAAGATGGTTTACAGAAACCAATGAAGACGGAGAATATAAGGTATGAGAGTTCTATATTCATTGGTGGTAGAAATAATAATAACCCTTTAGATTAGGAAATTATTTACGGATATTAAAGTTATAAGAGGTGCAGAAATAGTCTCAGACCACCTTCTGTTAGTAGGAGATAGTCAAATTCTTCCTCCTAGATAGGAGAAACCAAGGTGTTACCAGAAAATTGGTGTTAATAAGCTTAAGGGACCTGAAAAAAGCGTGAAATACTCAAACCTATTGGATTCTAAACTTCGGGTCACCATTATGGATGGAAGTGTAGACCAAATATGGGTGGAATGAAGATATCCATACTGGAGGTCGCTACTTTTACTAGCTTATGTTTCACCTGCACGCAAAAGATCCAAGTGGTGGAATGGCAGGGTGAAGGAATCAGTGGCGAGAATGAAAGGATGAAGAAATATAACAGAAAGTAAACTACAGCCAATTGGGATCTGTTTGTTCGAAGGAGAAATGAATCTAAGCTAAGAAGACGGCAAAAAGAATGAGCTGGGAGGAATTTGGTAAAAGCTGAATGAAATGAAAGACGAGTATACCAATAAAAAATGTAAAAGACAAAGGAGGTAGATTGATTGCCTTGATTACCGGGGACAAATGTCCATTAGGATAGATGGAGGAGAAACTACAAACGAGTGTTTTCTGGAGATTCTGAGGAGAGGGTATGCCTAGAGAGGGTATAGAGAGAAAATATGATGAGATGGTATGGGAAGAGGATGTGGAAGCAGCAGTGGAGGGATTAAGACTCGGAAAAGCACCAGGAAGAGATCGCATCGCTCCTGAATTCATCAAATTTCGTGGGGCATAACTTCTGAAAGCATTGCAGTATGTTTTTAGACGTTATCTACTGAAAAAACGATCCATAAGGAACGGGAATACAACATAATTGCCCCGATTCGCTAGAAGGGCAATACTAGCGAATGCGAGATCTACAGACCAATCAGTCTATCCCAGGTTGTGTACAAGCTTTATATTTCCACATTAAAAAAGAAGCTGAGAGAACTAGTGGAGGTCAATTTGGGAGAGGAAGAAGCTGTTTTCAGGCCTCAACGTCAGGACCATATCATCTCTCTCAAAAATAAATAAGACATTGGAATGGGGAATGAGCTTTTTCTTGGCATTTGTAAAAGGGAGATGGAGAAAAATATAAAGCTACATACCTTTAAAGCTGTCCACCTTCCTATCGGAAATGGGGTACCTCTATAAAATAGCGAGCCGAAACAGAAGAGATCAGGAATGATAGGATTAGAGAACAGCTAGGGGTCGTCTCCCTTAACAATGCCTTAATAAGATGCAACGTAGATGGTTTGGACATCTCTGCCGGATGAATGAGGACGCAGGGAAATCCTTTGTGACCAGAACAAGAGGAAAACGTCCCAGAGAGAGATCCAGAACTCAATGGAATGCCATGAGATCGCTAGTTCGGGTTCGGGAGGCACCTCCACGCTGAAAGGAGGAGCTAGCTGGAGCCCTTGAGAGGACTGTTGTTTCCTCGGCTTGCAAGTCCCGCTATCCCCGAGGAATACATTACCAGAGTGCGAACGACCTCAGTATTCGGCGGCGAGGTCGGGGGCGGGGTGTCGTTGTCACAGCGATGTGCGGAGTCTAGAGCCCCTACTACCCTAGAGAGACCCAGAACTCAATGCCATGAGGACGATGGTTCGGGATCGGGAGGCACCTCGACGCTGAAAGGAGGAGCTAGCTGGAACCCGTGAGAGGACTGTTGTTTCCTCGGCTTGCGAGTCCCGCTATCCCCGAGGAATACATTACCAGGGTGCGAACGACCTCAGTATTCGGCGGCGAGGTCGGGGCCGGGGTGTCGTGGTGACAGCGATGTGCGGAGTCTAAAGCCCCCACTACCCATCTTGTTTTACGATAATTATTTCAACTGAGTTTAGATTTAGTTTCGTCAATGGCTTGATTGACTTACAATTAACTAAAACAATAACTTAAGTAGGTGAACATTATATGAAATGAATTTCATATTGCCTTTTGCAATAAATAATAAGAATTTAATTTTCGAAAACCAGAATATTACAAGACATTTTTCCGTGTAGACGTAATTAGTTTATTCTTAAGATCTAATTTTAAATAATAAAAAACTGTTATTGCAATGTTTCATAAATTAAACCTAAGTAACTACTCTTCAACCTGCAGTACATACCACTGGTAGTCCTCCTAATAAAAATAATAAAAACAAAAATAATTTGTAGAACAGATTTCAATTAAATTCAGTACATAGTTTGTTGATAATAAGGAAATTAGAATGTGACAAGCCTTATTAGCTTTGCCACTAGAAGTAATACGAAGTGGCTTCAATCACGATCTTCACGGATACTTCAGCTGGTCGAAGCTTGGGAATCCACTCGGCCAATTCCACTAGACTCCGAAAAGCAGGCGTTCCCCTCCACTGGTGGAATATGTGAGAGTTCAAGTAGAGAGGACGTAAATGCTGACGATGGAGGCCGAATTTCAGTACAACTTGCAATGTGCCAGAAGCAGATGCTGGAATTCCAAAGAGACGAGTTTCAGAAAACTGTTCGTTTTTTTCTGGTTACTACACTTCCTGAGCATTTGGTAATTGTGGAAGAAAAAAATATTAGAAAAGTGTAAATAATCTCCTCTGTATACTATCTTAATGAGAACTATCCTGGAAGGGGGCCAGATAAATTCTCCTCAGCCCTATATAAATTCCGAAGCGTACTGCGGGAATTAAGAAAATAAAATAAGAAATTCTCGAGATTAAAGTCCTTCTGGTGAGGAGCCAAATTATGTGTGCTAGGAGTCTTATAGTACGGTTCTTTTATAAAATCTTGCCACTGGCAGCAAGATTGGCAGTGAATACTACTTTTTTTTATAAAGAAACCCCAACCATAGATGTCTTCAATGGGAGCTTCGGTCGATGCCATTTTGGGGGGGAANGGGATTGAGAGAGGGAGGAAGAGAGGGGGAAGATAAGGAATAGAAGGGGCGTGAGGGGGGGGGAGAGAGAGAGAGTGAGAGAGAGTGAGTGTGTGAGAGAGAGAGAGGTGTCATATGCTGTGGTTATCTTCGATGTTAAATCATATTTCATTCAACAAGTTCTAACAAATAAAATGGCTTTTAATTTTAACAATTATTCACAGCCCTACTACTACAGCAGGAGTACAGGTCGATTATTCCTGATGAATAAGGAAAGTTACTTTTCGCTTCACATTTAAAATGTACGTATGCCAAATAAAAAAGAATTATCAGGTCAATCCTTCTGAAATTGTTAGAGTTGCTTATATAGTTTACATTACCAGTAGAATGACACATTATTCGCAATCCTCGGAAAGTATATCTTTAATGTAAGGTTTATATTCCATCTTAAAGTCGAAATGAAAAATAACGATACATTTTATAAGGAAGACGTCATCGTCCCCAACATGTATGTCAATATATGTTTTAATTTATTTTAAAATATAGACTTTGAGTAATAATACTTAGATGATGACTCGATACTTGTCACCATAAATCAATTATTTATAAACTTTGTAGAATCACATGGAACAAATATTTCTATTGGCGTCTTTTACGTTACTATTAGCTTAAATTTATTAGAATTTAGTAGAAGTCCAAATGTCAAATTTATTGATATAATCAAGAAATGAATAAAACTCTAAATGCATTTTTAACGAAAGAGAGAACATGAAGAACAGTATACCTAAAGCTTCCAAGGCAAGAGACACTCACGAAAAGGTGGCTGAGGTCCGAAGAAGGAATCTCTGATTTTGAAAGTGCTCAGCAATTAAAGGAAAAACACGCAAAATGCGAATTATTGTATATAGTGTTTGATAACCCTAACAAATATCACGATCAGAATTAAGGTTATTTGAAACATTTAAGGATAGAGGGCGAGAAGATGACGATTTTAAGTCATGGTCGAAAATTTTCCTTCAAAATTGTTATTATTATATTACTTTAGTAAAATTTAATTTTGGGTTTGCTACTATTCTTATCTTAAACATAACCGTATTGCCACATCGAATCACTATAACGATTCAGTCTGCCTTGAGTTGTTGCGAATTAGATATTCAGCAATCACCCATTGCACACTGAGGCATTCTATTGGAAATAATCGTACCGTCTACAGTCGTACCTAGATTCGTTATGAAATATCTCACAAACCCACCTGAAAACAGAGAAAATGGAATAAAGGCACTATAAACCTTATACACTCTTACTAAAAACTAGATCAAATATATGTATTTCTCTTTTCAACTAGTAAAATATTGAAATCCATTCATCTTAAATGACACACATTGGTTACCTTTTTGTTATATGTATGTATATATATAGGAGAGGA
>KZ806892.1:83773-104177 GCA_000696205.2 Oncopeltus fasciatus
TTTTTTTAATTTATTTTATTGGCTATATAGACTTCATATATATTTAAGCAAATTGCAAATTATGCTTACTCATATGGCTTGGCCAGACCTCAGAGACGTCTTCTCCCCGCAAAATGTTACCTGCGGCATTCAGGTCACATAGTTATTTCAGAAATAGTGCAATCGGTGTCACTTGAAAACTCTTGGAGGAGGTGGGCTACATATGGTAAATACGTTAGGCAGTCGCATTGTTTACCCATTCTACGCAAGTATTTCCTCAGGAGAATGTGTAAATCTAACTTTTCCCAGGTTCAGCAGCGCCACTAATATAGTGCCCCCTGGTGAGTAAATTTCCTACTGATAGCTTACTATTAGAGTGAGCCGATGAGAAGAACACAGGAGTTTAATATTCGAGCCCTACATGCTTACCCCCTGAGCTCTATTTGCAGTAGACAGTTATCTCCCACTCCTAACCTAAAACTGCTTCTAAAAACCTACAAGATCACCTCGAAAAAAATCAAACAATGGTGTGGCAAATGGAAAATAGAAATCAATGAAACGAAATTCTTTACCATTTTCAAATTCCGTTCGTTCCCTGGGATTTTGTCTTGACTCATGACTCACATGAGGTAAAAGGACTAAAATTAAATTATATACTATACGCAATGCATATATAGATATAAGATATGCATATATGCAATGTGGCTTTCTTTTTAAAAATAAAGTAGATATTTAATTTATTTATTATTTATTCGCAAACCGTTGGATGAGTTAATCGTTAATTCGATGATGGAGAAGGGGGGGGAGCGGGTTAAAGGAGATTATTACATTTTTACATCGTATTATCATTGTTTTATTTGTATAACGAAATGTATTGTGATAGCAAAATAGTTATAAAAAAAAGTAATTTCATAACGAGTATGTATTATATAACTTTTAGAGCCATTTCCGATCAAAGAAAAATATCTGTTAGAAGGTAAAAAGGGAAAGGGACCGGAAAAACGAAAGCATTACTTTCTGCGCTTGACACGTGCGCGCAAACCACTAACACTCAGGCACCTGACATGTGCGAACGGTACGTCTTAATTTGTGACGTCAGAAGATTTATATGTTTATTGATCGATCTCTTGCTCATCAGATCCCATTACATTTCGGAAGGAAAGAAGCATGAACATAGAGATAAGACCAGTTTTAAGAGTTCCACAGCTTAAACTATCATTACATTTTTATGTACAAGTAATGGATCAGTTTTTCTGAGTATTATATGCATATATAAATTGTGAGTTATCCAATTTCAGAAGAGAGTAAGGAAGAGAAAAGAATTCGTACAGATAGAACTCACAAATATTATTTTAATTTACGGTGGATCATGTAGCCCTTCTTCAGTGAGAGATGTACAGAAGGAAACAATCTTGGTGAGAAGATTGTGAGAACTGTTCCATAAACAGTTTCAGGCAAGTTTTTCAATAAGTGAGCTGATGTGAGGCAGTGAATCCTATAACGTATGTAAGAACACAGCTGAGAGGTTTACACTTTACCATCTTAGCAAAGCAGGCCGGTGTAGAACAGCGCCATCTTTCTATCAACTGAGTATTAGGGAAATCTGCCTAATTTCTCAGAGTTACTGTGGCGCTAACTCTAGAAATTAAGTAAAATTAATCCAAACATTACAAACGCTGATAGTTATTAAGAAACACATGTACGTATGGATACATCTCTTCTCAAAGCAACAATTTATTTTCGTTCACTCCAGTCCTATATCTCAATTTAAGGAAATTATAAGCCAGTGAATGATGGTTTTTGTGCGTAAACATGAATGGGACGAAAAATAATCATGAACAGCTAAGTAATTCTCTGGCAAGACTAGGAAAACAGAATTAACTCCCAAATAGATAGCAAAGTAACTTAACGTTACGATCAGCGAGAACTTTTTTTTTTTTTTTTTTTTTTTCGTAAAGATATTGAAAATTTAAAATATGGTTCATTATTTATTTATTTTTGATTAATTTTATTCCAGAAGGCCTTGCGTTTCGGAGGCTGGATGATTTATAGATGGAAGTGAAAGGGGAAGATCACTACGCAGAATAAATATTATGACGTAATTTTAAGAGTTATAAATAATATTTTCTTGGCATTTTTGAGACAAAGTATTATTTCTTTGTTCTCAGACTGTTGCTGTTATCTGAAAGGTAGTGAGAGGTCCCTGATACCCCAGAGGCCATACCCACATCTCGACCTTCACCCGAGGACCTTACGTAACGCTGCATCGGGAGCACCCACACACCCTGCAACACAGTCAGCTAATTCCTAGCTTTAGTGCTCTAAAGAATCCTCCTTCAGCACGCAATAGCCCCGCACTTTGGACTGCGTATTATACATAAGCGAGAAGGAAGTTAAGTCCTTTAAAGCAATTCTTCTTCAACATATACACTCATTTAGGAAGGTTTTTCTGGGTGTGGAAGTTCGGAAGTACCCTTGGATATGGATGTTTGAATGCATATTTGTGAGACAGAATTTAAGTGTTTTAAAGCAATTAATTCTTAGGAAGGTATTTTACTGCTCTTTGAGGGCGTCTGGAAGTGCGCTGAAGTCATTTTTCTGTATTTTCTGAAGGTAGGAGTGGGGAACTTACATAAAACCTTAAGCATGCGAGTCACGCACTTTAACCACAACCAACAAAAGGAACAATATACTTCTGCTAATAGTTCGCAGAGACTTAGATAGTAATAATCAATATTTATACCAGTAATTAAAATTAGGCCAACATTCCCAAGACTGATAAAAGATATTCACTTTACTAGATTCTGTAGATAATAATTGACCAATGTAACCTGAACTGTATGTTATGAAAGCGGGTAAATTAACTCTCTTTCGTCAAATACTAATACACAAATTGATGGCACAGTTAGGATCATTGATCTCCTCTTCAGAGCTTAGTAATTATTTAAGCTAGCTCATCAGATGAAGAATGTGTCTTTGTATTTTTCTTAATGGACAGACATGAATTATGATGACTGAACTTTGAAGAAGGGATAATAATACCGAATCAATGAGAAAATATACATTCACTTTAACATATTTTATATATATATATATATAGTTCGGAAATCCATACCACTAATAATGGAGACATAGCCACTACATAATATGAGTAAAAAGAAAGAGTATAAAAACAAATAACTTTTGTAAAATAATTGCAAATTTACACTTTAACTTATTAATAAAAATAACACAAATGAGTTAGACTAGGAATTTTTAGATCCTTTGATTGAATTATAAAATATTCATAAATTACACAATATTAAGAATACTTAATTTATATAAAATTGTCTCTGCTGTACAAAATTCTACACATAAAATAATCATAAAAAATTAAATAAACCCTATGTTCCTATACGTAGAAGTTAAAACACCATTCAAGTTAGGTTAACAAGATATTAACAAGACAATTTATATTAGCATCAATTTTCTAAATTTCAACCTGTTAATTAAGACATTTAAAATTTATATTGTCTACCCCTTTAATAGAGCTTATACACTACAAAGAGTATAACAAAACTGTTATTTCAGCAGAAAAATCTACTGATTATTCTATCTTTAAAGTAAATAATTACGGGACTTTTACTAATAATATGAATCCAAGTACCAATCTCTAATCTACGTCCAGTCGACACGTAATTCTCCACCTGAAATCTGAAAATAATTTCTTATAACAGATTCTATTAAGATCCTTCACCTAACCTCACCTATTCTAAGAGCCATAACATTTTTTTGTGAACTTGCAGTAAATCTTTACCTAGGATTACTGCTGAACTTGCAGTAAATCTTTACCTAGGATTACTGCTGAACTTGCAGTAAATCTTTACCTAGGATTACTGCTGAACTTGCAGTAAATCTTTACCTAGGATTACTGCTGAACTTGCAGTAAATCTTTACCTAGGATTACTGCTGAACAGTCATTGGGAATGGCTGAACTTGTGAGTCAACGGCATGACTTACATCTACATAAATAGATAGAGTACGGAGAGCTTGAGAAAGAGACTTGCTTTCTCGTACTTGATCTTGCCAACTTATTCAAAATCCAAATACCTCTCGACCTTCTCTGAGATATGTTTTCCGTATCTCTTTGGCCGAGTCAAATCAGGCGTAAGAGCGGTTGTTATCGGCCGAAGCTTCTTCAACAACCACGAAAGATTTTCAATAAAAATGACTTCTACCAATATCATTTCAGAGAAAATATCGATATACTTATAAAGTATATGCTTGCAAATTTATCTACATCAATATAATTTATTCCTTTGATTCTTTGAACTTCTGATTTATATAAATAAGGTGGATTATGAAATTATCTATAGTATTATTTTGTTTAATATTTTATAAAGTTATTAGATTTCCAGATAACTGAAGATAATAATTGTTTTAAATTTATATTTATTAAAGGCTGCTTAATATAAATACAGTGTGACTATACTAGCCTATGTACTTGTGATATTAGATGTTTCCATTCCCTTTAAACATAACTAGTCTCTAATGAAGTGTTTCTCCCCAAAAGCTTCCCTTCATCAGGGCCATACGTAAAGATGGAGACCCGCAGAGTCCTAGGACGTCGGGTTTTGATGACGTCTTCACGTCACTGACCTGATGCTGTAGATATGATCAATGTTCTACAATCGTATATTATTGTGAGAAATCGTGTTTTTCAGAAAAAAATCGTTGGTATTGAAAGGACTCATCGTCAGCTTAACGGATTATACAGGTGCATATTTTTGAGGAATTAATATACATCATCATTAGTTTCGTTTTATTGTGTCTTGATAGTTTTAATTATTGATGTACATATATTTCCTTCCCGAATATTTGCATATATTATATTTATAAATTTTAAAAAAGCTATTTAATTCAGCCTTGATTTGATCAATTACCACAAAAAATAAAAAATAAAGTGATAATAAAAAAAAATATATATATTAATTTTATCTTGTACGTATCAAATTAATCCGTTCACCACTATCTTAATATCCCTTTTGTTCAAGACCTCTTCCGGCTTCAGCCTTATCCACAGTAAACTGCCATACCATCCTAATCCACTAGCACAGATCTTGTCTCCGAACTCCAATCCCTACAACCCTACCCGTTAACTCAAACGAAGATGGCCTCGTGACTTCCTGGCGACATAGTCGGTAAATAATTTGAGAGTGGTGTCATTGGTCACCTTCTCCCTTCATGTGATTGTCATTGAATGTCACTTTTACTTTGCATTGTAATCAAATTACAAAATGTTTTTATTTAACAGAATGTAATAAATAAATAAAAGTTAAAAAAAAAAAATTCTCTTGGCAATTGGGAGTTAGAAAAAACACATAAAATTTTCAGGACAAAACATCGTTGCATATACATAAAGATTAGAGTCACAGTCCTTACCACTAGACTGTTTACTTCCAAACGAAACGATCAGATTTTGCCGCTGGTAAATTATACCCTAAAGAGAGCGAAAATCCACGAGGAAAAGAAATACCGTGAAAAACGAAGGGAGGTCTTTACTGTAGCTAACGCCGATGAAGACCTCTCAAAGTTAAAGGGCGTTCATTCATTAGGATCAGCAATATCTGCTTTTAAGTATTACAAATTCTTCATTAAAGCCAACTTTGGTAAAGACGAATACAAAAATAATGGCGTTCAAAACACACCGTTAGGATTGACCCCGAGGTGGAGTTAGTATTTCGACGCAGTCAGCAATACCGTATAAATACGAGCTACGAAACTCATAGGTTATTCTTAATCCTTCGTATCATACAGTAAGAGATCTACAATAAAAGTAGCAATAGATCTCCCACTTGAAGCAGAAGGTGAGCAAGCAGTGCTTCCTAAAATACAACCAATCAAATAAATAGATAAGTATTTAGGCTAAAACTTGCTCATGTCTTTTGGATAAAATAAATGTTACTCAAGTTACTTCCATCCCGACAAACTTCATAGTTGATAATTATATGAGAAGGTGGCTGCTTGTTTGGTAGGATCGGAGAATGAAGCGTAGACAATTAAAGCCTGACATGAGACCGACGGAAGAGACTAAAAGAAGATCCTCGAGTAATTCTCGGAGTGATTACATTACATATATATGTATTTTCTATCCAATAAATAAGACAAATACTATTAATTCATTGTGATAGATAAATTCAAGGATAAATTACAGTAGTTCAACATAAAGAACAACCTCGTTTTTGGTTATTTTTGTTCCTGTACTTTCAGAGAATGCCCTCTTTGGATTTTAGTTTTATTTAACAGAAGGTACTCTTTAATAATTTTTAGTGCAAGGGAAGAGAATAAAAAATCTAACTGTCCCAGCCAAGACTCAAACCTGGATCCCCTACTATCCGGGGTCGGTTTCCATTTACGCTACCGAGACAAGTCTGATAAGTTATTAAATTCCCCACACTAGTGTCGAGAGTCTAACCTCTGAGGCAGACGAATATATCGTCTAATGCTCGGAGGAGCTGACATTGTCAAGCTGTTTAAATGACTCTCGTTATTTCTTATAAATTTTAATTTTTTAACTATTAAAGTCAGACAGTTAGTTTTTTTAATCTGTTCTCTTGCACTAAAAATTGTTAAAATTTACTTGGGATTAAATACCACAAAAAAATTTATGAAACTTTAATTTANTCGATTCTAATAAACGTTCACCTCAGTTCTGCAGTCATAAAATAAAATTAAAATAAAATTAAATTAAAAGGTCCTTTTTAATATCTGTTGAATTATTGATCTGAAAAGATTATGATATATTGTTCCTAGTTAAAAAAAAAAAAAAAATCTAGAAAAGCCAAATAAAGGTTGTAAAATAAAATACAAATTTTCATAAAGAAGTTAGGTAGAGGTTAGGGGTATCCCTGACTTACTGGGAATTGTTTTGTAAATACATCTTTAATTTATGATTTTAAACCGACTTTTTTAAAGAAAAAATGAATTACAACTCGCTTAATACTAAAATGGCAAACATTACTACCAGTAGTCCAGGATGAGAGACAACAAACGTACTTTTCTTTACTTCCTCAAAGTTAGTGACTTGGAATAGCATTGAAATAATTCACTTCAACAATTTTTACTGAGTAGGATTTAGAGGTTTTACCTTCAAGAATTTTGAATGAAAAATAATGAACACAAGAATGCTCTTAATAAAAATTCGTTAAACGAAACAGCTATAAAAAACATTCAAAGGCCATTTAAAATATTTTTATATAAAAATAGGAATTTATTTTAAAACTCATTTTGAAAAGCAAATATATATTGTGAAAGAATAACTTAAAGATTATGTAGTTGAAATTAAAAATTTTCAATTAGAGGTACAAACGTTTTTAAAATGTATAATATGTGCATCCTTTAGTCTTTTTAGATTCTAAAAATTCTAAAATTAAATTGTTACGCAGTTTACTTTTGCTTGTCTAGTTAATTTAAATTTTTTAATTAATACGAAAGTATAATAATAATANAGCGATATATTCGTCGGCCTCGGAGGTTGGACTCTCGACACTAGTGCGGGGAATTTAATAACTTATCTGACCTGTTCCGGTAGCATAAGTGGCTAATGCACCGGCCCGGATAGCAGGGGATCCAGGTTCGAATCCTGGCTGGGACAGTTAGATTTTTTATTCTGTTCCCTTGCACTAAAAATTATCTAAAAATACGAAAGTACGTTTTCAAACTATGACTCAATTATATATAAAAAAAAGAAAAAGAAAGCAGAGAGCACAGAATAGGTATAGAATTGAAAGAAGAAGCTTGCTGACGTCATTGAGGAAGAGAATGGATGGATGAGCTAGTTAAAGCTGTTTATTTGTGAGACCTCTATGGACTAGAGAGACGAGGTAGCACCAGGCACTAGGACCCAGTTCCCAGGCATCGCTCACATGACAGCTTACAGCAATTCAGAACGCTCGGGGAATGAGATATAGTTTAATCGATAGATTCAGCCTTCAGCTAAAATAGATGGATTCACTTTTCCTGTTTCACCAGATTTATCTCAAGGAAATCAAGTTTTTCATGGCGGACCCATGACGACTTGTATCTTTTTTACCTTCCCTACATAACAGAGAAAAAGAAAGGTTCCCAAATAGAATAGAACTTCTTTTTCTTAACTAGTAGTTCCACAGTTGTCTACAAGGGTGGGCTATATTCATGGTACTAGATACATATATAGTACTAGATACATATATGGTACTAGTGTACCAACTTGAGTGTTAGTCCCCACTGTGAAGAAATGATTGAAGAACTTGCGCATGAATAAAAACAACATTTGTCTCAACAATAATTTGCTCCCAGATGTACCCATTGACACCAGATAAAGTCCATTTTTCCAAACAAATTTCCGAATTAATATTCCTATTAAAATAATAATTTATCGCCAAAATCTGCCATCCGAAACTACCTCTAAATAATAACAAGATACGAAAATATATACAAGAGAACGAAAAATGTAAAGCTTCATGGGTTTTTTAAATGGTGCCTATTCTAAGTAAACAGGTGCATCTGCTTAGCCTCCATATTTTACTTTATTCATCTTGGGTTTTCCCAAAATTAGTATTAGTTTTACCAGGTAAAGAATTTTCTTACATTGTATTTAAAATTTTTTTTTTAAAACCAGACAGGAAAATAAATGAAAAAACCATATAGTTTAAATTGATTGAATGTGTTCCTATGACGAATCTACATATACTATAATCAATGAGCATATCGTCAAAATTGTTTGTGGTTCTCAATGTCACATTGCTCTCCGTAAATATTTATAATAAGCAAGAAAAGATGAAATGCTACCATGATGGAAGGTGGCATTAAAGCAGTAGGAGGAATCCGATAAGGGCATTCACCATTCTTCGCGCTAACGCTTCCTCTTCCATGAACAGCCGTAGCAAAGAGCTGTCATTATGTGTAATGGTCACCCTTTTACCATATTTATATCAGGAATATCACATTAGAAAAGGCAATCTGCTAGAATTAACGAAATGAAAAGGTAGAGCAAATCATTCACATCTAAAATGCACATAAGCTGTGAGAGAGAGAGAGAGATCTTGACAATCAATTTCATCAAGTTCAATTTCCATCATGGAAGACAAGATTTTTCTTTCCGCAGATTGTCAAACTCTGAGTCAGTTTTGTACGCACAAAGTCGATATGGACTAGCTCTTGGAAGAATATGGCCTTTAGTGAGGTTCGAGCGGAGTGGCTTAGGTACTATATACTGAAGGATTCTAACATGCCAGAGTTTACTTGTACATACCATATTGTCCATTTCCGAAAGCAAGGTTATGTGAAAACACTCTTCCAATATACAGAAGGAAGGGATTTTATATATAGCTATAACTAAACTAGCTTTGAGTCGTTCCAGGATTCTGGGAGACCTTTGGCATCTAACAATGTCCGGAATTAGACTTTCCCTTGGAGAGAGGTGGAGGGGAGTCTCTATATTTCGAAGGAACACAGCTGTTTACGCTTGCACCAGAGAGGTCATTGTTACGCAGTTCTTAATTAACGTATAACTAGCCTCTTTATTACTAGTAAATCCAAATCTCATTTATGATCCATCTTGAAACAAATAATTTTCATAGACTTTTGCGAAAGATTAAAATTTAAAAACTATTTATTAATAGGAATCTTAAACAAGAACTTCTCCTCGTTATTACCTTCTCGGGTGTTGTACGAACTGGCTCCATGTAGAGTGAAGCCTTGGGCCAATACAGTTTGTAGTACTAATGTATCAGAACATTCCATTTACACACATTTTTTTTTAATTTCCGAAAGCAAGATTAGGTACTTTAAATGATGGAGCAAAATACATTTCAAAGAAGCTTTATTCTTTTACTTTGACATTATATATATATTTGTGTGTGTGTGTGTGTGTGTGTGTGTATCTTTTTCCAAGTCTTTTACAATAGCTTGCAATTTATTATAAATAATAAACTAAATAAGAGTAATTAAAGACGTAAGGTTATCATTCCTTTAAATATTGTAAAGAACCTGAAAAAAAGTATGAGGAAATCGTTAAACCGAGTGAGCGCCGATCACCAAAAAGATGAAAATACGTATTGTTTACAAAATTTGTAAATCCATACCAGAAATGTTTCCGACCTTCGAGCCAGTCGACAAAATAATATTCATGTTAGTCAGACTTTATCATTCTTTTATGCGAGTATATATACATATATATAAAGATGGTTTTATAAAATAACTCATCATTTTACAAATAAGACTTTTTCCACTTTAGCCGTAAGATCAGTCCGTGTTCTGGGTTGTTGATTCTAGAAATGCATGTACCGTTCTTGGTCAGGCAAGCTAATGGCTGTTCATTGATGGAGCCACGTTGGCGCTCTGCCCGCCAAATCTCACCTGCCTATTTCGGGATGTTTCCTTCTCATATTTATTTACATTTTTTCGGAACGGCTCTCAAAGTTACAAGACTATTAACGGATAATTTTAGACGTGTTTTCTTTGTCGTGGTATTTATTCAACGATGGCCTTGCTTGGTTTTTTTATCTATCTACTCGCATGAATCGTGGGAGATTTGAACATCTGTACGTCCATCGGCTACACTCAAGAGGAGACTCTTAAATACAGATTTCAGTCGTTGCTTTTTGATTTCAGGAATGAAGAAAACTCTTAGTTATATTTTAGTATATATCTCTTTTTAGGGGCCATTAATGAGTGAATAAATACTTGGAATAAATACTTTTTCTATAAATCATGCCACGATTGTTTTCATATTTTTGACGTCTTTGAGAGAACATGGCTCTAAATAAATGAACAAGTAACAATCAATCGTTTAATTTGGATATATATATATATATATATATATATATAACTGTACATCGGAGGGATACAACACTANTATATATATATATACAATATCAATAAATAATCAAGCGTTTACAAGCTCAAATATCAGAATTTCACAGCATCTAGTACATGTCTCCGAGTCTGGCCTCGAAATCCTGATCCGAAGTACCACAATTCGCCTGCAACTTTCCCCAGCGATAACAACTCACCCGTCCACCTACATGTTTGTACCTCGCTGGTTTCCATCGAGGTCACTAACGGTGATTCGCGAACTCAGGACAACATCCAAATCGTCATTATGATTGGCCCAGACGATATTTCATTTTGGCACACGATTTGTGGAGGTGATCACTTATCGAGAACTGAATAGTAAGTCAGCATACCTCTCAGATCTGTTATAACCTTCGCGACTGCTATATGATCAGAGTAAATAAAATAACGGCCGCAACGAGGTAGCTGTTAATCATAGCGATTTTCTATGTATTAATTAATGTTGATATAAATAAGAGTAAATTAGGAAATTTAAGGAAATAAGAAGTAAATAACAATGAGGGTTAAAAGTAAGGACACTAATGTCTGCTCTAGACTAACCGGGAAGAATTAGTAGGAGACCCGCTCACATTTTTAGTTACATTCGTAAATTCTTAATATGTGTTCCTCGAAAAAATGTTATAAAGGTAAACGGTAAAAATTACCAAAACGAAGAGGTAATAAGGGCGTAAAATAAGGTATTATCAGGCTGTCTGTAAAGGAAGAATATTGGAAACATAACAATTTCTTGTCCGAATAGTAAATGTCTTTTTCAGTATGATGTTTCCGTCAAACATTTGGGCGAAGTGGAAACTCTCGAGAAATGATAAATCTCTCTGTCTTGCCGGAAGACATATTTCTACAGGACTTTTAGGGTTCGGACAACTGACGTGTCAGCATTTAAATTTAATAATCATTAATACACAATGGTTTCGGAGCTGCCTTAGATTGCGGAATTGAAACCTCTTGATTAGGAGAAATTTGCAAAGGTCAAGATTGGAAACATATTAATCCTTTGGAGTAAACCAGGAAAACGAGTCCAAATTTTATTTTGAGCAAGATGTCCGATATTCCTACAGGACCGCTGGTACGTTCCAAATTACAGCACTCCTGTACGATGGTGATGCTATTGTTCTCGAAGGGCACTAGGTCCTAAAGTCTTTAAAGTGTATAAGGAGTTCAGAGGAAATGGCTCTACGGTAACCCTGTTCAAATGAAACCTATTCCGTTTCCCGGCAACTAATTCCTTGGCCTCCTCATGGCCTACAAACACAAATACGCATTTAGGAAGTTAAGAGCTATTATCTTCTTTAATACTAAATCGGAACGTGACAAAGACATTTAACTGGGCTTGACATTGATTATAATGCAACAAAAACGGATAAAATACTATCTAGAGGCGAAAGAAGAGTATACTATACCTTTATGATAGCAAGGTACTATATCTTTAGGACGGCCAAGTGATCTGAACTCGCTTTCGTGTCTTCCAAAACGATAATATTTATCATTTAAGTTTATAAGTTATAATTTAAACCCCTTTCGCTTCCCCCCGGAAAAGAGTTTAACTCTAAAAATTTGTAAAATCTTCGAATCTTCAATCCTAAACGTAAATCGATATTGAGGCCTAAAGTTTCACGTGCAGATAAATTGGATAGTTTTTGAACCCTACGTAATTTGAGCCAACAAGAGTATTGAACACGTTTTTGAGGGGTTTTTCTGTCCCGACTTTAGACTCTAGTGCATCAATCTCCGTATGTTACACGAGTATGTTACCAATATTAATATGTGTGTTCTTGTTTTAATAGACTTAAGTTTTAATTCGTGTACATTCGATATAAGAATTAAATCATAGATATGATTCGATAGTTATACTTAAAAATAAAAATGACCATCGACTGCTTCTTATCTTGTGATTTTTGTACATTAGACAAAACCAGCCTTCACCAGTAAATGTGTGTGCCCCATCGAATCTAACCTTTTACAGATGATCCAGAGGCTTAAGAAGTAAGACAATATTGATTTAAGCTTTTATATTGAAGTGAACGGTAAAATTCGTTTACATAGAAATAGGTTTTAGTTAATAACTAGACGAATCTAGGAGAATTTATTGTTTTTGCATAAAAGTGAGAAAAAGTGTGTTCTAGAAATAAATTTAAATCTATTGATGGCTGATGCAAAGTAAATCCATCGGCTATTAGGTATGGTGAACCAAGGAATTCTCTATGCAGTTTTTAATTTTTTTAAATTAGTTTTATGTTGATTGAAAAAGGTTTTACATAAATACAAATTTTGTAGCCCTTAGTTATTTTTATAGGCGTTAAAAAACATGTTAAATAACCCATGCATAAATAATAATCCAAGCTCTGAAAATAAAATCACTCAATAAAGAAGGTTTTGGAAAGCGATTAGATTCATATCACACGTTTGGTATGGTCTCACAATGTGTATTGTTACCATTAACCAGAGATGAATTTGATATAGTATTCATGAAGCTATGAATAAAATGCTAAGGAAAATACTGCTGCCATAATTAAAGTGTAGAATGAAAGCTGAATTTAAAAATGCTAAATTTAAATACTATTTTATGTGAAAACAGTGAGTTTTCTCCTTTTTTTTACTCTTGCTCGAGTATGGCAAAAGTTACAAGTATTTCTGCCAATTAGAAGAGCTTCAAAGCCAGGAAAAAGAGAGTGAGAGATTTCGATAGCAGAAAGTCCTAGATCTGTTCCTCAGGAATAGTAATATTCAGGACTTCAAGATCAGAACAGCTGCTACTCACTTCTGAATCCTGATACTGTTAGAGGAATGACCCGATTGGTTAAACCCAGCCAAAACCAAAACTAATAAAACACATTTCTTCATTCTCTCTCTCTCTCTTCTAGGAATCATTATTGTAACTTTCTACAAATGTCCACTATTACAGACTTACACTTACCACTTCTAAATATAGCCCCTTATTAGTTCTACAGGATAACCGTACGAACCTGAAACAAATAATTATTTATGATTATAATTATATAAGAACAAAATAATGTTTGTATACAACATTCAATTCTTTAGCTCCTAACATCTCACTAGCGAGAAACTTTTGTTGCGATAGAAAAAGCTAGCTAGCATATATCTGAGAGGAGTCGCGGTTGTGAACATAATGGAGGTTGGCGGAAATGGATCCATTTGTAACTGCTGCTCCGAAAACAACCCTAGGCCCATTTTCAACGGGAGTTACAGACATTCAACCCCTAAATAGCCCCATGTCTATTACCAACTATGACTCATAAGTCAAACTGAGACATGATAAGAGAGGTGGTGAGAGGGTGATAAGAACCGAGATATAAGCCTCCCACTCTTGGCGAAGGGCATTCCAGTCTTAGCCGATACTCAGTCTAGTCGTAGTGTTAGAAGGCTGCCCTAGACTTAGTTTAAGTTAGTCATAGTAAGTTAGTTGTAATTTTATAATATACTTTTGTTTTGGAAACACTCCAACACAACGAGAGATTTAACTGGGGTATTTATAGGTTTAAAGGGAAACCGTTTTCTTATTTGCTTATTAAAACAATCACCCGATGGGTATATAACATTGATGGGTATTGTTGATGAAAGTGCCGGACAATGTACTATTGACCGAACATCGCCTGTCGGTTTTCTAAGTTCCCGCTACCCCTGTGAGCATCTTTTCTCTCGCTAAGTAAGGTTGATGGGAGTTGGTTATTTAACAGTTATATATAAATGGCTATTCAATGCACTTAATGTTTATATCTTAAATTTAAGACTTTCTGAAAGTGTGCATTACAATAGAAAAGTAAATACCCAGTTTGGTGACGATTGCGTTCTACAGTATTCCACATTCCCTATTACTATCTGTGGAATGGAATCCAGTAGGCTCTCTGGCTTCTATTGAGCAGAATACAATTCATTGGAAAACACGTAGATTATACAGATCCACCTAGTAGAAGTTGTCACTGCATTGCATCTTCACCAGGGCTGTTCGCGAGAATTCGATGTCGCCAGCTGTAAACTGGAGTGAAGTAAAGTGAATTGTTGATCCTTGAACACCAGATATACACAGACCTTTGCTCTACTTTAAGATCCACCCCCTACCCTTAACTTGCATCTCAGCCACCTACCCCAACCTCTGCCATTGTGCTATTACAAAGGCCTAATCCCAAAGATTATTTCTGTTCAGATCAAAATAATTTTATTATTAAAATCTACAGTGAAATAATATATCTTTTGCAGATTTGAAGTAATTTAAGCAATTGCAAATTGAAGACGAGCAAATAATAAATGGTTAATAACATTTATATTTTAGAAACATATGTAAATGTTATTAACCAATTCTATATAATTTAACTTTGATTGCTTATTTACTAGAGCATTTTATACTGTTGCATATGACTTCGCAGCTGGCATCCTTCATCTTCATATCTCTCTCCATGTCCTATGTTTCGGAGGTAACATTTCTCATTGACTCCCGATTTCTCGCTTTATTTTGCGCAGGTCAGAATTGTCTCCATGGGCTTGGTGTAGCTTGCTTTGTTCAGGGCTGACGTAAGCCCCCTTGCTTGTCCACTCTGAGCTCCAGAGCGTGCAACCTAGGACAACCACCACAATAGCTACTGTCTCCATTATATCTTCCTGGGTGAAAGTGAGCTTTTGCAATCTAATATCCCTCACCAGCTTTTCTAACAGTATCAAAATTCAAAATTGATGGACTTCTTTGACTGGAGTACTCATAGTGAATTCAAGCGAATTTCTAGATAAATTTAGCCTTTAAACGAATGAGATTGAAATTAGTTGCTTGAACAATGTCTTGTACGGAATCACCACAAAGCAAAGATAGATTTGTCAGAATTTTATTTTGAAAAAAAGACTGAGCTAAACACTTAAAGCAATATAAGATTATTGATATAAGAAGTAAACTGGGTGAATGGAGATGAAGAAAAATATTTTCAATTCAAGAAATAGTCTCAGGGGTCGAATGACCATGTAGAGATTAATAAATTTTGGAAACTTCCAGGTAGGCCGTTGTACGGTGGAGCAGAACCTCCCAGAACAACATGTAAGAGCCCTGGTCGCTGGAATGGTCAGGAGAATGGAAGCAATTATCAGAGCTAGAGGTGGGAATACCAATAAATGGTAATAATAATTATTATTGATCGTTTTCCTCGAATTCTTCCTTTTTATTCAGTTTTGTTATTTCATTTCATATCAAAGATTTACTTTTTTATTTTGATGTAGGACATTTTTATTTTTTGATTTGTTTTCCTATTAAAAATTTCTAGAAAATAATTTTTTATTTTTATTACCCTTATAATAAAGTGTGACTTCCAAAGAAAAAAGAATATTTTCAAAAATACCCTATACAGTTCAGTAATTTCAAAATATTGAAGTAATCCTTTAATTTTGTTCGGCAGTGTACTTAAAGGAATTCTGGTTTCACAAGTGACGTTAGATGAAAATAATTTTAGGCAAAATAATTTTTAATTGACTTTAGTTATTCCTATATCTGAACTTTGAGAAAGAGTCAATGTGAATGAGGGAATCTCTCTGATTGATGCGAAGCAGAAATCAGTGATTTTAGTATTTACTGAATTATTAAGTGGGACCTAAATTAGACGAATTAAAATCAAATTCACCAAATTATTTAAATTGCTTGAAAGAGTTATAGGTAATGTAGTTCTGGTCAATTTTTACTAAATTGAAGATATTTTCATTTTGTAATTAGTTTTATTTCATTGAAGAGAGATTTTCATCGCATTATAGCCAATTTAACCTTAAAATGAAAAGGAGAAAAATTCAAGAATTACGATAAAAACTGTATGATATTAACAAGATTCTATATAGGAGTAGTACATTCACATTAATGAAATAACAATTTATATTAGGCCACAACATAAATTATTCAAATTCCTAAATTAAAGCAAGTTAAATAGAATGCAATTATTCCAATGTCTGAGGGTGAAATCGTGAGTCTTCGCGTACCATTTTGGATGAGCCGGTGGTACTTTCCCCTTCCTTTAGAGCTCTTTGCTCCTTGGCTAGGCCTGATAAAACCTAAGTCACTTAGACTTCTAGACCCGAATCTAGCCACCATTTTGTTTCTCTTTTTCTTTCTTTCCTCCACTCTCTTTCTCTACCATATACATGCACGACAATTTTTACCACCAAATTATAGGATCCAATAAACGCCACAATAAGAGAATTCGCTCAGCTGGGGGGAAGCCCTCACCGCTGAGTTCTCCAACACCTAGACGTCAAACATCGAGTACTTCGAGTTGTTGTTCGATATCTTCACCACACTTCTCCTACTGCGACAATAGCAGAAGAACTCTTAGAGGTCGGGTTCAAAACGAAAAGTGTACTAAATGTCATTGGCTCCCAGCAGGGAACTGAGGGAATTTCTAAAGTGCCACTCCCGCTATTTTTTGTATATCTAGAGAGAACTACCAACGTTAACTCTACATACGACCTATCAGATCTATAGCCCACAAAAGTAGTGGTGGAGAAGCCTCATCCTCGCTCAAAGCAATTGCTACCACATTCCTCGCTGTGTCAAATGCGGGGAAAATCATGAGAGCCGAGAGTGCCAGAAGACCAGAAACACTCCAGCCACCTGTGCTCTCTGCTCCAAGAGTCACCCAGCTAACTATAAAGGCTGCGATGCATATCAGAAAGCGAGGACCCTCGGCTCAGTCTCAGAGGGAGCTCTCAAATCAAAATTAGCAAAGACGACCGACCCAGCCCCAGCGGGGACCAACGGTCCAGCACCAGACGTCAACAAGTGCTCCTGTAAGGTACGTTCAGGAGAATCTCTCTAACTACTGTGTCGCCAGACAGGTCCAGCTGAAAGACAGAACCCCGTCACTGCCGCAGAGACACTCCACTCAGCAGCAACTAGCATCGCATGAGAGTCACGCAGCCAATACCCAAACCTCTCCACCTCCTACTTCCTCCGACAAGTACACTATCATGGAAACCTTTTTTGTTATAACCCAGTCCATGATGGAGTCCATGTTAAATTCCCTTATTAATTTCATTACAGCCGTAATTGCCCGCTTTCCTGTTCCTCAACCATGAATTCCAAAAAGTAATCTGATAAAAAGATAAGGTTGGAAGCCAACTGGTTTACGGATATTCTGTTTACTAATCGCCCAAAGTATTTTCATTTTATTAATGAATTCTTTGGACAAGAATTCCTCAAGAAAGTTATACGTTTTTTGTCATGTTTTGTTTAATTTTTTGAGATATCATTTTCAAGCACATTTGCTCATTTTTTCATTCAAAAGACAGCATGTCTTTTATAAAATTTGCATAATGCTTTCTTTAACTATCTGACGAACATAAAACAAACTTTAATAAATAATGCACATGTGATTGTAATTTTTATTCATTTAGTATTAAATTTAGAGTAAAGTAAAAGTAGCCGAGATGTCACTGACGGATAGTAATCTTTTTAACAAACCAGATGGGCGTTTGCGAGCAATCCACACGACCCTGATGCGGCGGAAGATCTTTTCTCCGACGACGAAACTGTTGACTTTGAATTTGAACCTTTATGACATCACGGGAGTGAACTTGTCTACTACCTTGGCCGTAGGCCCCTACTACTTGATCGGACATTTCATGACCAAGATGGGGCCAGGCCTAATAGTGGCCTACCTCCTGAGTGCTCTTGTTGCCTTCCTCTCGGCCCTCAACTTATCCGAGCTTACGAGTCATGGTGGCGGCTCCGGCGGCCCTTACACTACCATCTACCAGCAGATCGGCGAACTGCCCGCATTCCTCGTGGGCTGGATACTCCTAGTACGCTGTATTGTATGCAACGCTAACAATGCCAACATCCTCGCGTCCATTTTACGGGACGCCTTCGGCTTCTCCGAAGAAAGATGGATAAACACCAATAACACCTTTCTACACGATGAATTTTTTGCTCAAAATATTTCGATCTTTGGCAGTTTTATCAGTTTGATTTTAACATTCATTTTCGTCTTGACCATGAATTACTTGAAGAAAGCCGCCAATACATTGATCGCAATAAATCTATTCCTCTTCGTCCTCGTATTGGCATCGACTGGCTCTGTAGCGAGAATAAAGAATTGGGCTCAGCCTGCAAAAGCGGGCTGTGGTGAGGGAGGCTTCTTCCCTTACGGTTTCACGAGTATTTTGGACAACACTAAGCTGGTATACGTTGCGTATGTGGGAATCGATTCGGCTACCTATGCCGGCTCGGAATGCTACGAGCCCGAACGAGTGATACCGATAGCGATGCTGCTCTCGACCATGATCCTCCTTGTACTCTACGTACTCCAATCAGTGACACACTCTCTTTGCTGGCACTATTGCGATCAGGACATCTCTCAAGCCATAGTTTACGTCCTGAAGAAAACGGGGCTCGAAGTTTTTGCAGCGGTCCCACTCGCCCTTATTCCACTCATTTTGATGGGTGCTTACCTGTGCATGCTTTACCCTATTACGCGACTCTTTTATTCTTTTGCCGAAGATGGATTACTTTTCTCGTTATTTTTGAAGACGGACAAGTCTTCACGTCATCCTATCAATGCAATGATAGTATCAGGTATAATATCCTCGTTATTTTCACTATTCTTCAATGATGTGCAACTGAGTCTCGCACTAAGTCTTCTGTCGATGTTGTCTCAGGCGGCCACAGCTCTCAGTGTAATATACCTGAGGCATTATGATATACATTTGCTAGACCCAAAAAAGAAAAGCTTTTTTAGGAAGTTGTTTAACCTGAAACCAAAAGCTCTTACCCCAAATAAGTCGTCCTTTAAAATAGTGACTGCCTGTTGTTGCTTGCTGATCGTACTGGTCTTCCCATTGATTTTCCTCGCGGCGAAGAGCCGTGACGAGATTGTGGAAGGAGGAGCTCTTGGTATTAGCCTACTTATTTCCGCCATCCTCGTCTTGGCAGTAATCTGCATCATTATTTCACGGCAGCCTCAATCCGACATTTTTCTTACGTACAAGATACGGTATTACCCGCTTGTTCCATTTTCTTCCATCATATTAAATGTTTTTTTTTCTGTATCGTTCGGCATTTGGACGTGGCTTCGGTGTTTATCTTTGATTGGAATTGGTCTTTTCATCTACGTTACTTATGGCGTATGGAATAGCAAACAACAAAACCGTGCATAACATTACTTTTACTTAGTTTAAAGTAAAACCATGCATTTATGTAAATAAAAATGACTAAAATAAATGCTGTTTTATACGTAGTATAGATGACTTTCACACAGTATTAATTGTTATTAACAAAATTGGAGTGGTTCCTACATAATGACAGACTCACATACATAGGACCGCTTTCAGAATATCTAATCTAAACGCAGCAGTACAATAACTATGTGTAAGATTGGTTATTTATAAAGGGAACTATATTTAGTTTGATTTAAATGTTAAGATTAAGGTTATAACACAAAAGAGCAATGTTTCTCAAATTGTAATTAATTACGCACGTTGTACCGTCAAACACCATGTTATGCCAGTGTATAAGTAAATATTACTAAAATAATAGATTAAATTAATACAGTAATTGACCACACCTGCCTAT
>KZ806892.1:104299-129209 GCA_000696205.2 Oncopeltus fasciatus
TTTTAAAAATCTCTCTTTACAACTCTCATTCTCTTTTCAGCCCTGAAGAAGCCATCACATGATGTGCGAAAGCTCGGCAAATAAGAACAATCTGACTCGGTCCAACCCGGAAGATGAAATGGTAAATACATCTGACGACCGACGAAGCCTACGTGAACATTCAATTAAAATTGTTAAAATTAATGCGATTTATAACATTGTTAGCTATTATCGCATTAATTTCAAAACTCATACAGTTTAAATAAACAACTCCTTCTAGTCTCAACTTACAATACAAAATTTTGTGAGCATAAATCTGTTTTAGTCCTTCAATTAAAACCCCCATAAATTATTTTCAAAACTATTCCTTCGAAAACTATATCTCCTGAACACTACATTGAATTTCATGACTTCTAATAACTGAACACTTGCAATTACTTCCTGACGACCGGGTTGAGCGGGCAGATTTTTTAGTGAAATAGGTTTTGTGATTCATTCATATAAAATATTTTTGTTAAGTGACTATTGTTAAGAAGTGAAATTGTTCGGGGACCATGACCTGCGAAAGCTACTTCTAAAAAGTACAAGTTCTACTAGAAGAAATTGGTTTTTAATATTTTAAACATGCACACACACACACACACACACATATATATAAATCAAACTAGATTACTTAAATTACTGATTTCCTCTCAGTGAGAACTTAATATTTCTCAATATTAGTTAAGCTGATCAGGCTTTCTGGAATAAGAACTAGAACGGAGAGTGAATGTGGACAAGGCCCACCCACAGCATCACCTGTATTCTCGCTAAAGAGGTAAACGTATATCTCCCACATTTCGGGAACAGTGGGATGCCTCTCCTTTTACCGACGGCCGTTTGGGCGAGCACCAATCAAGCAACAGATCACGAGAGAGGATTTTCAGAAAACCGAAGTAATCTCCTAAAAGTGGTGCTACTTAACTCTTATAGTCTTACATTATTAAATATACTTGTTATTATTCATTTGTTTTCATAATTCTGTAAAACTGTTATGCTCAATGTATATTTTTAAAAATCATTAATAATGATTTTCAATTTTGCTCTTTCACTAAACCAAGTGAAATCAATGTATTCTGTTCACTCAGCTCGAGTTCATTCCCAGCATATCGTTCTAAAAACAGCAGCGGTATTTGTAACTTGGGTCTTATCAAATCATAACATGGAATTTTTGCCAAGACTCGTTAACCTTCTTTTTTTTTTTTTTTTTTTTTTTTTAGGAGGTAGGGGAATGCGTTAAGCAGACCCGCTGCTTAGCCAATGTTGGTCAAACAGCGGGAACTGTGGGACTCCTAAGAACAGACTACCCACTAAACCCCCTTCCTCTGGGCTGGCAAGAGAAAGCCATTGCCCATTTGGACTCAGGTTTTCAAATCTCCAAAGATCTTAATGACATCAATGAAAAGGGAGGGTTTAAAAACCTCCCTTTATGTTTTTCCAGTCCTTGACAAAGATGGTCAAGGCTTGGAAGGAGGTCTCATTGTTAACAAAATCCCTGGGAGTAGGGCTATAGTTATTCATGGTCCGAAAGGCTTTTAGGCGTGCTCCATCGAATTCCGGACATTCCAGAAGGACGTGGGCAGCATCCTCGCTTGTTGCACCGCAGCTGCACGCTGGGGAATCTCGCCTTTTGAAGAAGTGCAATTTGTTGGCAAAGTTGCCGTGCCCACTCAGAATTTGCGTCAACCAGTGGTCGAGCTCGACGAATGGCTTCGACATTCGCTCTAAGACGCACGAGAAGAAGAGTTTGGTGACTGCTCCCTTTCCCGTGCACCTCCAGCGCGCCTGCCACTCGCTCAGGACTTCGGACTCAATACGCTTTACAATTTCTTTTTTGTAAAAATCCCGACCGTCGTGTTCGCACCGGAAACGCTCGACAACCTGAAGCCAGCGAAGTGGGAGCCTCCGGGGTGGTCTCTCACCTGAGCTCATAAGCCGCTTGGCCACCAAGGAATTAATTAATGTGTCCCAAGGTGGCGCACCAGCAAGCACCTGCAAAGCCTCCGTGGACACTGTCCGGTAGGCCTTGGTAACCCTTATCAGCGCAGATCTCTGGAGTTTCAGCAGGCTCTTTCTGTGTCCTGCGTGGAGAGATCCTTCCCATGCAGCTCCTGCGTACAACATCGTGCCAACGATGCAAGCCCTGTAAATCGTGGCGTTGTGGCGAAAGGCGAGTCCCCATGTAGCGGACGAGAGCCTCGCGAGCATTGAGACCAGGCGAATCATCCTTCCGCTCAACCTCGTAATGTGGGGGCCTATACACAAGGTTGGAGAAAAGGCTACGCCCAGGTAGACTATCTCCTCCGGGAATTCGATAAGGCGACCATTCAGGAGTACTCGGGGCGGGTGTCTTACATCAAAGCGTCCCTTTGTTACCGCCGCGACCGTTTTGGTTTCTGAGAGAGTCATTTTATTCGCTTCGCACCAGGTCTGTGCAAGGTCAGTCATCTCTTGGGCCTTGAGAAGAACCTCCCTTCTCGACCGCCCGAAGACCGTGGCCGCCAAGTCGTCCACATATGCTACCACGGCGACTCCGTGCCCCTCCAGCGACTCGAGAAGACCGTCGAATAGGGCTTTCCACAATAGAGGACCCAGCACGGAGCCCTGCGGACATCCGCACTCCACCTCCACTGCAGCGCTCTCGGTTCGACTACTGATCTCCGCTCGCCTCTCGTCCAGGAAGCTACTCAGCAGCTGAAATAAGTTGCCGGGAATCGCCCAGTCCTGAAGTCTTGCCAGAATGGCAGGCCACCAGGCCCGGTCGAAGGCGCCCGAAATATCAAAAAAGACGGTCAAGGCGTAGCTCAACGGGCTGGTCGCAATCTGCTCCCGGAGCCTCTGGATCGCGTCCTCCGTGCTTTTGCCCTTTGTGCAGCCAAACTGGCCTGGGTGGGTCCTGGCCGACGAGTAGGGGTCCACTGCCCTCTTGATGAGAGTCTCCAGGATTTTTCCTAGAACGGGCAGTAAACTGATAGGGCGATAACTGCTCGGAAGCTGTGGATCTCTCGGACCCTTCTTAAGGAAGGTGACGACCCTCGCTCTCTTCCAAGCCTTCGGGAAGTATCCAAGGTCCAGACACTCTTTGTACAAGGATCGCATTACTACGCAGAGGTCTCTGCCAATCGTTCGGATCATCGGTGCGCTGATGCTGTCCAGTCCCGGAGATCCCTTTTGATTCTGGGAGGCTATGGCCAGTTCCACATCCAGCTCATCCCAGTGTTCGGATAGTTCGGTACCCGGAGGAAGGCGCGACCTTACCCGGATAGCCCTCTGTTCCGGGGAGTTGTCCTCCGGGTCGTCCCTTGGGAATAAGGTCTTTAGAATAAGGCGGTTGGACTCAAGGCGGGAAGAAGCCACAACTCCTCCGTGGGCCACGGCAGCGTCTGCCTCTCTCAGGTCGAGTTCGCCCTTGGCTATTCTAAACGGAAGCCCCCAAGGGTCATTCTTGCTTTGTTCACCAATGAAGTTCCTCCAAGACAGCTTCTTAGCTCTTGATATGATCTTTTTGTATTCCCTGGCCAGCGTGGCGTGGATTGTTTTATTCAGTTCCTTTATCAGCGGGGAGCGGCTTCTAAGGTACGCCCTTCTTGCTGCTATCACGCTCTATCGAGCTTCAGCGACATCCGCCGACCACCACGGGACGCCTTTCCTTCTAGTTCCTACGACCGGGATGGACTTGTCGGCCGCGCCTGTAATGGAGTTGGCGATGGTCTGGACCTTTTCGTCGATTAAGGCTTGTGTGTTCGCTGGGTGGAGGAGAGCAGGGGTCGAAGACAGGCGGAAAACGAAGTCCAATCCGCCTTTCCAAGGGCGTATCTCTTCCCAACCAGACGCTCCGGGCGGCGAAGTCTACTCATATTAAGAGCAGGGCAGCATGGTCACTAGTGGTAATAAACTCAGCGCGAACCTCGCCAAGTCGTGTGCACATGATTGGAGAAGCCAAGACGGCGTCAATGGCCGACGAGCCAATCTGATTCCTAAAGGTTACTCGGACCCCGCCGCATTTCGCAACGGTCAGTCCGTTGAGGACCACGAACTCGTTGATCTTGTCACCTCTGGCGTTAGTCGTGGAAGATCCCCACGATTCGCTCCATGCATTGAGGTTACCACTGGACCACGCAGGGAGTCAAGAATCCGCTGCATCTCCTCAAGCGTGCCGCGGACAGCCTGTTTAGGTGGAAAATAAATCGAGACACAATGGCGCCCCCCCTGGGTTGACCGATGCTACCGCGATGTTATCGGAGCAGAGGTGCGACAATGAAATTATATCTACATTGGGGGAGGTAGAGGCCACTGCAGCTCTTATGTTTCCCTCGCCCGCATTAGCCACCACCATCCAACCCGCTGGGACCGCAAAGATTTTTTGCCGGCGGACCGGAGGTTCCGAATGAAGACCAAGTCCAGACTCCTTTCTCGGTCGCATGTCCTAGTTCCCCCAGGACGGTCGGGCTCCTTCTTAGGTTGAGAGACGCCATCCTGATCTCACCGTTTCCGCGAGAAGTCCACGCACGTGAGAGGCGTCCATTAGTCTCGGGATTCGTCTCCTTATCCATAGAAGGTTCCGTCAATCCGAGCCGCCACTCGATTTCCATAGGCCGGACATCCCTTGTCGCTGGCCGGGTGGTCGGTTCTCCTTTTACTCAAGGCGCAGTTTGCGCATTTTGGTGGCTTTTTGAGGTTCGGGCAACTTTTGGCCTCATGGCCTTTCCCTGCACACCAGCTGCATGTTTGGGTTGGGGCCGGGCATCTAGCCCCTATGTGGCCGAAGTCCTGGCATTTGTAGCATCTAGGGAGGTCGATGAAATCTCTCCCGCCTATCAAAAACCAACCTACTCGAAGTGGACTCTGGGTGAGGAACTTTCGTCCTTTTCCGTCTGTTTCTACAACCCACTGAAGAAGGCAGTTTCTCCTTCCTCTCCTAAAAAGGGGTCTGACCTTCAGGGGAAAGGCAGCTGCAGCTTCCAGCCTGGTCTTCAGTTCTTCTTCAGACCACGCGTCCGGGACCCCTGTTAATAATATCCTGGGCGTCTTGGAGTCAGCTTTACAGCGCTGATGGCTCCTCCATTGATCCCCTCGGCACTTAATATCTTATCAGCTGCTGCTTCGGAACTCACCCGTAGGCAAAGACTCTTTTGATTTCCGTGCCGAGTGTGTTGGGTAGGATAACTTGGTCTAGAAGCCCCGCCACCGACTTCCTGGGGCTCTCGGAGTTTGCAGACCGTGTCCGAATCTTAATATTAATGGTCCTCTCACCCACAGGCTTAGAGGCCCTATCCTCCAGTCGAGCCAGCAAGATAGCTCTAATGTCCTTCTTTGGTCTCTTTTTTTTTGTTTATTCTTGTGGTTTTGGTGGTCCACCGTTCCTCTCTGGCGTTGGNTCCTTTTTTTTGTTTCTTCTTGTGGTCTTGGTGGTCCAGCGTTCCTCTCTGGCGTTGGGTGGTTCCCCTGCTGGGTTGACCTGGGCTAATCTGGGCGTGGGGGGGGTTTCCCTCGGGGCTCCCACTTTTTCACGAGAGCTGCTACCGTTTATCTCCTTCTCCGGCCCCACCAATGGGAAGGTACGGCGTGGCCCTCGGTCCAGTGACATAGAGGGATTACTTTTAGGGGGTGAAGGGGGGATGTCTGGTTTCCGAGCCACTGTATTATTTTTTGCTTTCTTTTTCGAAGAAGACCTCTCGGCTGGGCCTGTCGGGGTGGAGAGAGACGGTTTTGTCAGTTCAGCCTCCTAGGACCTTTCGGGCTTGTCTGACGTGCGGTCCCTCACATAGCCCGCAACCGCTGAAAGAAATCTCTCAGAAAGCAAGACCCTCTCCAGGGTATCGAAGACTTTGTCGGAAGGGTCGTCCTTAACTTTCTTCTTCGGGCCCCCCTCACCGCCCGAATTTGCAGAGACCTCCGTCGCAAGTTCTTGAATGAGGGAGACCAACTTGGATACCTCGTTGGTAATGTGATGAACGACTGAGGGGTCCCTCGGCCCCTCTTCTTTTGCTGCTCGGGGTGGAACTCAAAGATTATCCTTTTGTCTCCTAATGGGCCTATTTGGGAGATCGACAGCGAATCAAACGCCTTGTCCCCTGGGGCCGACTGTGTTCTGAGAAGCAGTGGCGGGGAGCGCGCCAAAGATGTTCTCCTGCCGAAAACTGCTTCATAGGGAAGGTCTGGGTCCGCAGTAGTAATATTTCCCAGGACTACCTGACGGGGCACAGTCTCTGTGCAGGTAGCTTGTCGCGACGTACGGCCCTGCAACCGCCCCGTCCGGGGATTCTCGGGTCCGAAGTCCGAGTAACTTCCACCGCTGATATTATTCTCCATAGTTTTTAAGTTTTTTTTTTCTTTCCCCTACGATCGCTCGACAGGGGCAGCCCCCTTCTCTCTCTATTTGCCGACCCTGTCCTCCGCAGGGATTGGGTACCACCTCCTTGGTCAAGGACATAAGACTCGTTAACCAAGGGACTTGTCTTCGGCAGACTCCACCATCACAGCAGTCTCGATATTATAGAAAGATATTCTTGACAAGGCAAAACTTTAAGATTTTCTATTAATGGAGTAGCATTTCTAATTTTTTATTTTTATTTTTATAATGAGGTTTCTTAATCTTATCCCAACCTTATTTCGTATACTTTTAGATATTTCAGATATCTGTAGAGTTTGACAAATTACGAGACAGTTCTCATATTTCAGAGAAACTTCTAAACATAATTCTGAATCTATCGTTATACTCTGGAGGATACTGAAAATTTTAAGAGTAACAAAGCAGGGCATACATGCAGCATACAGTTTGCTTGTCAGCTGGAATAAATAGGAATTCATTCAACTGTACGCGCAATTATTCCAGAAGAGAATGTCTGGAAAGCTAATTAATTTTTTCCTTACACAGGGAAATATTTACTGACCCCCTTTTTTGCCGGAGACCTGAGAGGAGCCGTTAGTACTGTGCCGGGAGGAAGTGGGAAGAGGTTCCCACCGAGCTACCTGAGAATCTTCCCAAGGAAGTCGGTGTACATTACATTGAGGACATGACGTCATAAGCCGGCCAGTCAGCTCCTCCAGAATAATGGGCTTAAAAGTACACTCCCAACTCGAAGCTGTTCGCTACGCTAATAATGTTCCGAATAGGTTCACTGAAAGAGTTTATTTATTCCATTTTTTTACTTATTCAAATACTTTCTATTCAAATGTGTTTGTCAGATTTCAATGTGTGAGTGGCCAAACTTTTAGGAAGACGTTTTTGAGAAGATTATGTTTGTCGGACCACAATTAAATTCGAAATAACGTTATCAAATATCACGATTAGAATTAGTATAGCTATCCAACATTTTCAATAGGTCCCATTAGTTCAACTCCTGAACTTAGGAGATCACATCATGCAGACATCATTAATGGTACTAGAAAAAATTGGTATTGGAAATATGCTTAGTTTACGCAGTTCTTGGACGACGGATTTAAACGTGTAATTTAAGTTTGCAGAAGCGGATTAAATACGAAGACGACTGGGACAGAATCTCACTAATGGCGTAATGTTCTTCATCCAACAAACTCATCTATAACGTATTCGTGTTTGTACAAAGCTTTCACTATTACCCAATTGCTTAAGCATCATGGAACTCCTCGGCCTATAATAGGAAGGAAAAGTACCCTTATATATATGTATTCCTCAGGACACTTATTTCAGCAGTAATAACAAATTTTTCAATCAGTCTTGATTCTTTGGGGTACTAATGGCATTCCAACACATGCAAACGAACTGAAACACTTCAAATCGAATGGGGCTCGAGAAAGACCAACTCCCAGACTCTATATGATGTTGTTTCCTCTCGCAATCTCTCCAATCTAAGTCCGCACTCACTAATGTAAACCGTATTCCTGATATCTTCGATTTCTTCATAAGTATAAATCATATTCCCATCCATTACTCCATAGAAACTTTAAATTATCTTTCTTCTTATCACAGCCCTGTCCTCTTTACACTGTCTCTTACACCTATACCTCTACAAGTGCCACGAACCCAAATAAACGGTCCCGTAGACTGGCCATTGTTTAAAACTCTAGAAAATAGGTTTTATACGAAATAAGGCTTATAATCCCTACTTGCCAAGCCTCTCAGCAGCGGAAAAATATCTTTGGACTGCCACTCGCAGAATTCTAAAACATCATATGCCTACCGGGGTGGTAGGCTTGCTTCGAGGGGATGGCTCCTGCAAGCACTCTTCATTCAGATCCTGATAATAGCATTACCAATGTCCTTCAAGATAAAGGTAGTAACCTCCTCTATGGTCAAGTACATTATTAACAATCTGAGTAAGCGCAAAGCAACCACTATGACTTAATCACTGGGCTAATAATTCGTAATCTCTCCAATAAATCAATTGTTTTCCTCGCCTACCTGAAATCATCAAGTTCTCCAAACCCGTAAAATCAGTTCATTATCCCACCGTCCAATCAGTTTCCTTCCCTTACTATCCAAGGCTTTCGAGATATTTCTTCTTTAACGAATGATACATCCATAAATTTCTTTAATATCCTTAAGTTTGGCTTCTGGCCTCAACTTGCTACTGCCCAATAGGTGTTTAGTGTTTTTGATTTCAAATCCTCTCACCTTTGAATACCGATAGACTAACGGGATTTGAAATTCCCGGGAAATTATATAACCTACATGAATTACTCATATTTATGAAATAATTACTGACATCATCGTCGTGAAACATGGCGGTTCAAGATCACAATTAGCGCGACATTACTGCCACATGCCTCGCAGTTATCAGAGCTCCACAGCAACATTGTTGATTCAACCTTGCAAGTCCTCTTGAAAATAACAAATCAGAATGTGGAAACATTCGTAGTACATTTCTACAACCAGGTAGTGCGTAACCCTAACTAAAATGTCTTGTAACAAGTTAGGCTCTAGATTTCATTCACATTTTTTTTGGCAGGAGTAATCGGAGCAATAATTCCATATTAAGTACATAAAAATAAAAATATAAGGAGATATTTTTGAGACGGAGTCTTGCTAGATCGAAATAAAAAAAATAGTTAATAGAAAACCTCTTAAGCGCCGCAGTGGTCGTTTTGAGAACTATAGATAGTGACTAATTATATCTAGAAATAACAAAACTCAACATACCATCTCTTTTGCCCATCCTTAACCATCCCTGGTCTAAGAGCTGCGTAAAGAGCTTAAAATAATTTTTAATACCCTCTATTTTATTGAAGATAAACGTTATGACAGTAATATTAGATGGTATATCCTGGAAACGCAATAAGACTCCCGCACAAGCTCCCTCGTAAGCTTCTCTAGATGGACCAACAGCGGCTCAACAGCGTTATTTGCAATCTTAGTGTAATAAAGCTTACCGAAAATACATAAATAGTAAGAAAGGATTTAATGTTATTGACAGTAGTATATTGGCATATAATAATTAAAAATTAATTCATTACTTTTATTGTTAATTATAAAATATTATGAATTCTCTTGGGGAATTGGCATCATAGAACTGAGTTATCATTAGCTGGCACACATACTGCGCTATAACTGCCTAATGAACACTATGACTTACTAGGCGTAGTTATGCAATGTGAAGTTGAGTACAGAGTAAGCTGAGGAAGTGTTGGAGAGTGAGGGCGAAACGGAACCAGCTGACGAGAACTAACTAATTTTCTGCGACCCGGAGGCCTAGGTTGCGAAATCTGGCTGCAGGTTGCACTTGCCTTATCACAAGGTCACGAGATATCAGATGCGAGTCGTAACTGCACCAAATCCTCAGCCAGTATCTTATCAATAAAACTTTTCAAAGAACCTTCAAAAATAACTTAAATACAATGAAACGACTAATAATACGATACAAACAATAACTGTTGTAATATTAACATGTATATTTTTTAGAAAGTATTATAAATAATTTAAAATTTAATAAATGAAATACTAAAACGTACATCAATCGTAAGATAATTTAATATTCATTTATTAAATAAATTCTATGACTGAAATGCTTGAAAAACAGTCCTTTGCGCAAAATTTAATCTTAAATTAAAAATTTCAGGCCAAAAATAATATTTTATTAATAAAAAAGTATAATGTGTGCTATATATTCAATAGCGTACATTCTACTTTTATTCTTTCTTATTTTAAGATTTTCTTTACTATATTTAAACATATGTCTCTGTTACTATTGAGCCAAAATCATATTAACCCAAGATCATTAATTTGAGATTTTCTTAATTACTATCTATCATTTCTAGATTATAAATTCCCTTCATCAATCTTTTATAAAACTTTAAATAAGAAATAGTTGGTAGAGAATTTTCTTGGGGTTCGGTCTTATAATAAAATAATATACACGGTTTGATAATAAAAAAAAGCAAATTTTTAAAAATTGTATTTTATGGATTAACCTTGACCAAACCCCACTAAAAATTCTCAACCTTATGATAAGAAAATTAACATAAAAAGCAAACATGTATTATTTAATTTCTTATATTATGGTAATTTTGTACTAATGACATCAAGCTCTAAACAAAAGCCTGTGAGTGAACATGCCACAATAGAGATAAATCAAGTCTTACAACGGTAAAAATCAACAATGCATTAAAAGTTTCTTCAAATTTGTACATAACACAAGACTATAACGATGAGTTCTATATAAACAAATATTTTTTTATGTTTAAAAAAAACAGTGTCGTATTTCTACAGGAGTGAAAAATTCACGAAATATTTCAACTAATAAAATCTCATTTGATATACTGGAATATTCTCAATTTTCGCTAATCTAAATAGTTTCGTCAAAAAACAATCAAACAAACATTAAATTACAGGACTTAGGGTGAGAGACACTTTCGTACGTATTTTATAAAGGATCTCCCAGTATCAGACACTTAACAAGTCCTGCGTCAGGGAACACGCACTTCTTTATGGTTAGGAATGACAACCTAAACCTTTGAATAAGCAAGATCATATTTTCATTTTGATTAGATCAGATTTAAATGAAGATTATAGTCGAAAATATATTAGCTAATCTAAGTGATACAAAAATAAATACTACAATACAAGATGTCTAAAACATAATTTTCTTATTTTCAAAATAGAGATATATCGATAATCGATATTGAAGCTTATACTTATATAACATATGAAATTTGATTGAAATCGGATAAGGGAAAGAGGGGGTACCTCTAAGAGAGAGAGAAATAAAACAATTATCGTGTTTATCTTTGTTAGAGAAATTACAAAAAGAGTAACTGCTAACTGGTATGTGGTATACTATACTATCTAATGTCTAGGTCCCATAACCTTCTTACAAATACTAATGCTAAGAAAGAAATAACTATGAATGAACACTTCACCCAGTCTTGGACAAGTCCAAAAAAGTTTTTCTTTTACTTTACTTTGACTTCTCTAGCTTGTAAATTGCCTTATGTGCCTCTTTAACAAAAATGGGAATTCTGCTCAATTACGCAGCCTCTGCGTGCATGTTTTATTTAAGTAACAAGTATAGATTTCCTGGAAGTATACAATTTCCTTTCAACGGGGATCAATAAAAACATGAAATTCGTAAAATAAAATGCAAAAACATAGAGGAAAATATTAATATGCATGAATAATGAATAGAAATAAAATAGACAAAAGCTATTGTTTATAAGAGTTATTTGATAAATATTTTTAAAAAAATTGGTTTTGATTTTCTTTAACAGTAAGTGAGAAATTCAAAAGAGAGTTACCTTTATAATTATAAAATTACATTTTGATAGTGTGTTTTCTGTATTAGTTTCAAGTAAGTGAAAAGATAGACTTTGCAAATAAATATTGTTTATTTGGTTCGATTTAGTAGCTTTTATTTATAATTGATATCTGTTCAAATTTATTTATTATATTAGTTAGAGCAAGCTAGAAACTGATTAATTATAATCAGTGTAATTTTTAAGACTGTACTCGTTGATTTTGCGATGAGTCCTATCGCCTACGTAATTAAGTTGGGGTCTTTCTATATATTATACGTTGTATGGTACAGTTCTCTATCCGGAGCAGAATGCGACGTGTCCCCGTCACCCGGTACTACCTCGGGCCATGTTCCTGGAGGGGCCTGGTCTGGGGGGGCTAGTTCATGAGGAGTAGCGGTCCTCTGGGGGCAATGCTCTTCCTCGGGTAGCGCACAAGGCTCGTGTGCCACCGCCTCAGATGTACCAGCATCCATTCAGAATGTTCTTACTTTAGCAGAAATACCATATGGAAGAGCTACAGAAACTGTTACAGTAGGTGTAAAATGCCTGTATAGTAGGTGTACGTGAAAGGAACGCTCACACTCGGAGATGTCTGAGCACCAAAGATAAAAAATAGGTTTTATATATATATATATATATAATTAATAATATACAACAGATCTTGTTATTAGGTAAATTGTACGAAGCTTGGAGTTCAATCTCTAATTGGAGTCAAGGGCGATCTATGAACCGCAGGTGTCAGGCTGATTCGTCACAAATGTCTGCTCAAGTCAAAGCAATCGCTGTAATTCACAGCTCACTAAGTACTTTTAGCGTTAAGCTAGCAATAATTACATTACCTTACAATAAGCCCAACATCAATAAATCTATAATATGTAGAGTAGTAGAGACCAGGTTTAAAAGGTAAAGAGGAGTTGGGAAGAGTGCCTTTTTGTGTTTTCTACGTTTTGGTTAAGGTACCATCTAACAAAATATATGTTTGAAAGAAATATTACATCTTTAAAAGAGAGAAATAATAGTCTGGATTGAAAATGTGCTTTAAAAGAAAATACTAGTTAGGTTAAGTGAAGGTCAAGCGTGAGTTGCATACAAGACGAGTGGGAAATGTCGAGAGTCAGGCAAGGAGACTCACCTTTGCTGTCTGAACTGTGCAGAGAGTATGTGAACACTGGTCGGGGGGAAGTCTTCTTATCAACACAGATAGCACACTGTCATAACAGCTGGGTGTCACCAACCAAACATGCTCTGATATGATAAGCTATGTGCGTTTAATTTCGCCCCGGATATTTACATGTCCTACCTGTGTTTTCTACTGCAAAAGAATGATTCACTGTTGTTGAGAGCGAGTCGGGTTTCTTTCCCCGGAGCAGAGGAAATAATGTCAAATTATTTTTGAGAACGAAGGCAGTTTCAGGAAACAGTTGTGATAAAACCTTATGGAAAATCCCTCAAAACTGTTCTGAATACTGTTTACTTCGAAGCGGCTTCATGAATAACAATAAATGAAAGTTGCATCAGATTAATTCTCTATAACGTGTTTCTCGAAAATACAGTTATACAAAAAATTTTACTGTACAGTAGTAAAGTACATAAAGGCCTTTAGAGAGGGCAGTAATTACCTTCATTCCAACTGGAACAAATACAGCAAAAAATGGGGATCTTACAAGAAACCACCTTCATCTAGCCCTGCTAAAACAGACACATATTAGACTTTAACGAATGGCATCATACGTGCTCATCCTCTCTATAAATTACAAGCACTATCTCGTTGGATGCTCACATGTAAGGACTATAACTTAGATATTTTGGGCCAAGAATAAAAAATATATATTTCTCCTTCTAACTTAGATATTGAAATGCAGATTCTATTTCAGTATTTAAGTAATTTCCCGAAAGTAAAGCTATACAGGAGACAACTATGC
Organism: Oncopeltus fasciatus; assembly: GCA_000696205.2. NCBI lineage: Eukaryota > Metazoa > Arthropoda > Insecta > Hemiptera > Lygaeidae > Oncopeltus > Oncopeltus fasciatus. The sequence continues at coordinate 117,952 of KZ806892.1, forward strand.
CATGAATTTTAGAAATAAATTTATATAAAATTAGCCTACTTTTAAAATGAATAAATCAACGTTTTTATGCATTTATGGCGTTCTTGGAAACTTGCTAAGAGTTGTAACCACAACAATACAGATAGACAAAATTGATTAAATCGTAATTTTTCTTTAGATCATCATTATATGGAAAATAAATATATTATATTATAATACTGAAATAATATATTCCGTATATATAATAATGAATACAAATCATAATGATTCAGGGGTTTCAATTCATTACGTTTTTTTAATAATTTTTGAAAGAAAATATTAAGAAATATCCCTGGAAATAATGGACGAATCCCACTCTCTTCGCGAGTTCTGAACTACATGTACAGTGTACCCAATATCTAAAGGCCCCACAGAGCTGTCCTAAAAACACTTTAACAGAAACTATATGCACAATACCGGTTAGGTTCTGTTGTATATGGCAGGTTAATGAGCTCCGGCCAGCCAACGTTCTCCGCTCTGGAATATTTTATACACTTTATAGTTTCTGTTAATGTGTTTTAGGACAGCTCTGAAGGGCCTTTAGATATTGGGTACACTGTACCAAGCTAACCCTTTTCTCGGTTAGGCCGAACTGCTTTTATTTCTGTTCATCTTTTTTTAAACTAAGGAATATGCTAATCTGCTTGATTTACATTTTACCTGTTATATTTATTCATTATGTTACATCATGTGCATGCAAACACTTTACAGCAACTCTCACCATGGCTCAATGATGCGACTTCGTGTCCCGAACGCTATAAAATAATTTTAAAGAATATTCTATTCTCAGCTAATGGAAATGGCTATCAGCTGACAAAAAATGGCAAATAGTAAAATCAGTTACAAAAAAAAAAAAAAAAAAAAAATTAATACCTTAAGTTTTAGCCATTTCGATCAAATTGTATATTCACGTGAATTTTGAATTTATTTTCTTCACATTTGTATGTATATACATATAATAATGTATTTATATATAAGAAGAACGAAAAATAACAATATTACCGAAAAAAAGGGATAGTGAAAAATGTACGTAGTAGCTGCGTGAGATAAAACAAACAGAAGAGTGGATAATTTCCATCTTCGAGGCATTTTAGTGTAAATAAATCACAGAAGTGCGAAAACTTATCCAACTAATATTCAGGAAGTTCAAAGAGAGTGGTGACATAGGCCACCTTCTCTCCTTTAATAAAAAAAAAAAAAATAAAAAAAAAAAAAATAAATTGATGTGGCCTATTATTGGATATTTCTGAATTTAACATGGCAGTTTATCCTACTAATACCCCAAACACCACCGGCTCTGAGAGTTTAAAGTAACTTTCGAAATGGAGAATAGTTTTTTAGTATTTTATATACCTTAATCATTATTAAGGTATATTTTATATTGATTTAGTCTCTTAAACATTATTAAGTCTCTATAATAGGAATGCATATATATACCTAACAAATAATTTGTTTATAAATATTAATTTAGTTGTGGTTTATTATCACACGTAAATTTTAAACAATTAATGAGAGAGAATAGAATAAAAAAATCTATGTGCCCCAGCCAGGATTCGAACAGATAGATTTTTTATTCTATTCCCTCTCATTACTTGTTTAAAATTTACCTGGGATAATAAACCACAACTAAATTAATAATTTATAAATGAAAAATAAAAAAGTAAATAACGAGAGTCGATAAATAGCTAGACAATGTCAGCTCCTTCGAGCATAAGACGATTTATTCGTCTTTCTCGTGAGTTAGACTCTCGACACTAGTGCTGGGAATTAAATAAGTTATCTGGCTCTCGCGGTGGTGTAATGGAAACATACCGGCCCGCAACGCAGGATATCCAGGTTCGAGTCCTGGCTGGGACAGATAGATTTTTTATTCTATTCCCTCTCATTAATTGTTTAACAAAAATTGTATTTTTTTTTTTTTGCTTTTGGATCTCCCGAACTTCAACAAAAATACGACAAATTAACCTTGTTTTGTTTTGCATGAATTAGAAAAAAAATTGGAAAGGAATGTTCAGATAGTTATAAACATTAGTTTGTAGACATTGAGACCAAGAATTAGTTGAGACGGAGACCATCCGAAGGATATATTCCTGGCAACTAGGCATTATTGTTTTCTTTAGTTCCTGGCGTTAGGCAAGAGAAGAATGTCAGTGAGCGGATAAAGTACTGGTGTGTATGTGTGAGTCTTACTGCAATAATATGCATGCGGTGAGTCGCATATAAGTCTGTTAGAACTTCTAAAATATATTGCAGTAAGAAGTCGAGAAATATGCAGCTGATTCACTCGAAGCATGAGAAAAGACTACAGATTGATCCCTCAGTCAACTCGTTTTTAAGGCTCTCAGCTGAACAAAGAGTTGTTCGATGGCAGCCTGGAACGGGATGTTCTGGAGAAGACTGGGATCTGAGAGAGAATACAGCAGATGGCCCAGGAAGGCAACCAGAGGTACTCCAGGTTCTGGACAATGGAAACAATTGTCTCACTGCACGCTAAACCTTGGTCAGAACTGATGAAAATATATGGAAACGTTATGTTGAAGTATATTCTTTCCAATTCCACTTCCATTTGAAAAACTATATAAGTTATAAATAATAATCATCTTAGAATAATAACTACGGTCAACAAACTCTCCTTTTGAAATAATCATTTTTGTATATTTCGAGCACTAAAAAAATGTAGTAATCTTCCACTAAAGACGACGAGCCAAAACTGTGAATCATTGAAGTGGCAAAAGAAGAACTAAAAATAACTTTTTCATGATTTTTTACGATCTTGAAAGCTGCTAAGCTGAATAAAATATAAAAATATGTAATGACTAGTACTTCCTCTCCCCATTGTTAAAAAATATATTTAACCACGTATTAATTATGAACCATTCTATTTATTTTACTGATCGCTATATTGAGCATGACGAAATGAATGCAGATGTTAATACATGGTAATGAACCCTGAGGAAGAAAATGATCTCATTTACACGTAGTTCGGCCATTTTCATTTATTTATTATAATGAGTGTTCTACAAGTCCTTGCTATAACTCCACTGATCTTGGGTATGAATGAGGTCCTATTGCAATTACAACCAATCCTATACAAGTTATAGCTTTCGTTCTTACGTGCAAGATTATCAATAATCTCTATTGCTACAATTCCTAACATTTAATTAACATAATTGACGTACGGATTATTAGCATAATTGGCAGCTAATAATTAATTAACTAAACACGAGCTTGAGGATGCCAGTGGCCGAAACATTCCTACAAGAAATATATGGGTTCAATGATTTTTAATTATGTTGCAACATTCTCAAGAATCTATTAGCTTAAGGGTTAAATGACTTTCACAAGAAAGAAACAATAATTTATTTACCAATTTATTTAAAAGCATACTCTTTGCTGGAATGCATACTCCATGTATGCGAGCACTTGCTCATTGCTGCTTCACTGAATGGCGGTTGTGATCGAGATCGAACTACGCTTAAGAAGGCAGTGGAAAACTCTCATAAGAAGGTGGAAGTTGGAGAAGGGCGTAACGCAAGAGTTGCGCAAACTTAGCTAATTTCATCCTGAGGGGTTTGCAAAACAAATCTCATTGTATCAGTATATTTCCTGCAACGATGTAAAGCTACTCACATGGGAGATAATAAACGACAAATGGAAATTTTATTCCACATCTTCACCCATCCTACTTAAGAGAAACTATAGATAAAACTCATTCAAAATTATTCTTGTACACACGCAAACACACACACTCATGCATATGTGAAAACGTTTCGTAATTTTAAAAATAAATAAATAATATTCAGTTATTTCGTAATAAAGAGATTACTTTCCCTAAAGTGTTAGCCTCTCTACCAGCCATTGGGATGCTTTGTTTAGGAGATAAACATCTAGGTTATTACGCCCTCCCATTACGCCATTGGGTATTGGAGGTCGCAATAGAGTCCAGGAAAAGTTTTAATTTATCGATAAAAGCTTACCCAGGGCGAGGTTTGAACCAACAGCGAATCCCATGAGCTACCTTGGCGCCTCACAGAAAGAGATTTTAATAAAAAATCGAAATATAATCGATATTAATAGCACTAAGGAACAATGAACAAAGCTCATTACAGGCGTATAGACATAACATTTGTATTCCATAACATAATATAGAAAATAATGCATATTGACGTTTGATGCGCAGGAGCAGTACCTTGGGACGGAGTGCCAGGAGGTCGACCTCGCATGAAGGTGAATGCCAGCTGTTTACGCCGAGTTTAGTGACGTGACGGGAGGAACGCGCGCCAAGCAATGGGATTCTCTCCAGCTTAATGTAAGCAAACTTTGCTGCTTCAAGTGAAAATACAAACACAAGGGGTAGAAATGGTGGCACAAACACACCCTCGAACTTAAAAAAAGATTGCAATTAAGGTATATTAAGTAAATAGTGCTTTTAGTTTCTATCAAAACATATTTTTGGTCCAAATAGTTTAGGAAAATTTCCATGAACAAACAAATCACTCTTATATACCTACTTTTATTTCTCTAGAAGCACGATATCTCATCAGTAGATTCTAAATTATTATTGGCATAAGTAATATAACAGCCGATAATAGTATGCTTAAATTTATTTATCAACGTGTTTTTTTTCCTCAACAATTAGAAGTTTATGTATTCTCAAAATAGACAAATAAACTTATATACAGTTCAACAATGTTTCAAAACATCTGCTAAATATAGATAGCTATAGTCAAATAATTCCCGTTCAATTTCTTTAATTTCGGGCTTTCTAATAATTTAACTTATAAATTTTTAAAAAATATATAAACAGATTTTTTTTAAAGAAAAAATACATTAGGAAACTAGAAATTCTTAAGAAAATGTGTAAATAACACATTTTTTAAGTAATACAAATTTAAAAAAAAACACTGCAGCCACATAAAAAAAAAATTTTATTGAAATTTTTCACAATCGTAAAAGGGTACATGAATAGATTGATTACCTGTTAGAAAAAAAAAGTATTTAGAGATTATTATATTGCTTCTTAAATGTTATTCGGTGCCTATCCTATCAGTAGAAATTTGTAAAGAGATTAGGAAGTCTTTCATGATACTATCTTTTTAAAGTGAAATTCGAAAACAGGCAAGTCTATCCTCAAGACTGAAGCAGATACACTCACAGATGCATTGGCGAGTGTAGACTTCTAGCGGTAACTGAGAAGTCGGTCCAAACACCAGGAAGTCTACTAAGATTTAAGGAGATGAAATGCCACGTGATATATAATATTTTAACTCAACACAAGGTGTGTAATTGGCTTTACATATGGCACAGGATAAGACTGTTGTGAGAGGGTATATGTAAATTACTAAACAGTTACTAAAAAATAACAGATAAGAAAAGTTGAGGCCAGCCAGAGCAGGAAGACATCAAACAAGAGTGTAAATTTAAAATAGAAAGGGAAAAAAGAGACGGATAAGACTGGCGACAGAAGAACTGGTTTGCGGTAATGGCGACGCTGGGAGTAACGGTTCAGCTCGGAGCTGCATGTTCACTGGAGAACTCAGAATCAGCTGATGTTGTACTAGGTCAACAAGATTGTGTGGGTATGCGAGTAGCATTCGCCAGTCGGCTAGCAGCTAGCTCGCAACAGCCACTGCTTCTCTCTGGCTAATCTCCACTGAGAACCATTGGGAAGTAGTGATGGATGAGAATCAATCGAAAGCGACACTACTTAGCTGGGACCCGTTCGAGTTCAGTCATGGGCAAGCTTAGAAAGAACTATGGCTGTTTAGAATCAGGCTAGTCACTGTAGATAGCCAAAGACCGTAAATTGTAGAAGGAAGGTTAAATGAAAACTAATTAATGAAAACTGTATTAAAATTTCTTTAAAAAATGGTAAAAACCAATTCATAAATTTAACTGTTAAAAATATTCAAAATAACATGTGTATTTCAATAATCAACCAATCCTACTCAAAAATTTTTTTAGTGATAAACATAAAGGTATATTGTAGGCATGCTCAATGAAAATATCGAAAAATATTCTTATAATTTTGTCATGAGAAAATTGTACTGATATCATGAGGAGAGGTTAGTCAGGGATTCGGTTATGGTTGCTGAAGAATTAAAAACTGATTTGTAAACAAAAAGTAGAAAACATAAAATAATATAAAAACATGTCTATATGTTATAATACAACACATGAATAAATTAATGAAATGATAAACTGTGTGTAATCAACTATATAAAATGTATGAAAACTAAATAAAATGCATTGAGTATGTTCATTATTCAGTTGTATTGTGAATGAAAACATATAGATATTTCAGTTTATACTATAATAACACATAAAAATGTTTCTATGTTAATTTTGAATGTTTTCATTTATCACTAAGCCCTTATGAATTTAGGCGAAAATTAAAAATACTTTTTGTTTACAATTTGTTTTTGTTTTTCAGTTCCCAAGAACCTCCCCTCATAAACTCGACAATCAACTACGTACTTACCTTCAAATAATGCCTTTATATTTTCAGAATTAGCTTATCATTAAACTTAGAAACAAGTTCAATTACAACTTCAACTTAGATAGAAAAGGCCATGTATTATCAAGCCAAAATAATTGATCTGCGGAAAATCTGAAGGTGAAAGCCGGCTGTTTATTGTTTAGAAACTGACCTAATATTTAATCTTTGCTTCTTGTTTTCTCTTTTTTTTTTTTTTTTTAATCTTAACCACTTATATAATACCTATTGATGACTAAGAAATTATAGGCTTTTACTTACTTAGGTTTTGTTGTAACAATTATTTTTCTAGATTATAGCGACAGGTATCATTTTTCACCTTTCACAACAGTAGTTTAAAGTCTATGAATCTATCATAAAATCTATAAGTAAATATCCCAAACGAATTACAGTTTTACCTGAATTACAGAACTTTTTTGTTCTCCATCCTCACTTACCTTATGAAGAAAAACAATATTACACTATTTTGATGTATGTATATAAAAAAATTAATCTCTAAAATAATCTTTATGGAATGGGTAAGTATTAAAAGCGAAGGAAAGATGTACGACGGATTAGAGGGACTGATAAAAGGTTGGATTGGAAATAAAATGGAGGGGTTTTTCCTCGGACGCCGGGAATCAGTGTGATTGGCTGAGAGAGGTGACAAGCAATGCAATGAATGTACCATCAGCCCCCGAATGCAACCCCCGTGGCATGAGTTCTATTGGTAGAACTTGTAATTCTGCCAGTACACTAATAGATCAGCTGACTGCAGTCCACTTACAAGCTAATTCAGTTCTTACTTCCAACCTCAACACATTTCTTCCATTATTCTGTAAATTATCTTCTATATGCAGTAATTTAACAGAAGAATTACTTACTACTAATAAGGCATTAAATCTTATAGAACCCCTAAAAAACTCCATTCTTATATTTAATGACTCACATCCTAGCCTTTTATTACTCATGGATCCTTTTTCATTTCCATATATCCATTAATCCAATAAATTTATCTTAATTTACAAAATTTAGAAAAAAAACCAGTATTAATACTATTTTCCCCTGGATATTTAGTCATTTAGGCTTAAAAGAATATGACATGGTAGATAAACTTGCCAAAAAAGATAAACTTTCAACGGCATTGACTGCAAATACATGCCATCCTCTGAAATCAAAGCGTTTATGAAACCGCATGTCCGTAAAGAATACAAGCACAAGGATGGTTATGATAACAAACTTCGAGAGTCCTTCTACTTATAGAGGATTCAATGTGATTGGATAAACACTCTTTTAAGGGAATCTAATAGGGAAGATGTGATTATCTCAAGTCTCAATTCTGGTCTACAAAATTCTCTGTCCGATGTTCCCAAACCCTAGCTGAATGAGAAGGTTGCTGACTAAACTAGCAAGCCAATAACAGACTAGTCTCACCTTTCTCAGGAGTTTGGAAATGGATTACATGTAAGCTGAAAGAGTAGAATAGGTAGTAGAGTGGGGGTGGCTGCGAAATCCTCTTATACCTCAGTGAAAGGGTGAATGTCAGCTATCGCATTTTCTAACCTCGCTGGCAGTGAGGCTTACGTAAAGGGCTATGGTCGACAATGAGTCCAGTCCGCTCAAAAATTGTAGTTTTGCTTAATTTTACTGTCTTTCGTAAACGGGAAGTAGATAATTTTTTTAAAAATATACATTAAGAATAGTTCTTAAAATTCTGCATATATTGTAATTACAGATGAGCAAATGAGTTACAGTGGCACTGGGTTCCTGAGCCAACGGTTCCAGGATCAGTACCCACAGTGCACAATTTTTGTCATTGACGCAATTCCAGCTTTCAATGCCAGAGAATATTGGTTCTGTGCTCCTGGGAACATTCATACCCTAACTGACGTATCAGAAGGAAGGAGAGAGGAAGGAATATGCGGGAATTAAACCCTCGGTGCTATGTAAGTAGAGTTTGCTTATAGGAAGGTCTATGATTCAGTGATAGCCGAAGAACCTGAATACCTAGCACATAAGTCATCATTATCAACTATAAAAGTCTAGCGTAGACCTATAGGAAAAATAAGAGGTGTGGACGATACCTATAGCCTATGTGATTATTACAGCGAGGTTAAGCGCACAAAAGGCTGGCCTATTTACATCTAGAAATGTGAAAAGTCAACGGACCCGAACCGCTGATATTCTTACTCCAAATTACACGACTGGGATTTGTCGAACAGCGCCATTCTTAGTGATCCGAGAAAAGCGAGTCAGGAGAAAGGCGAGTGAAGGGCTGTGATGTTCTTCCTCGAGAAGAAACAGGCCAGATAATGCCTGTAGAGGTAGGATTATCCGGATGATCGACTATCCGGACCGGCTCAAAGCTTGCGCAAGCTGCCGGTAGAGCGCTCTACCGTACAGCAACCATTGTGCAATCCCAACTCAAAACCATTCATCTCAGGGAGACATGCATGGAATTTCAGTAATCATATATTCAATAAAATAGTTTTAATAATAATATTTACAAGATTAATAAGATTATTTATTTATTCTTTTTTTTTAAAGGCGTGGCAGCCTGATGGCCATTAACACCAGTGAAATTTTTGGACTTGAAATTGTTTTTTCAAGATCAATTATACATCATACTTTTGAAAGTCTATCTATTTTCAAATAGAAATATTGTAATAAACAAAAATTCCATTGTAATAAATAGAAATTCATGAAAAAGACCGATGTTTCGCAGGGAAAACTGTATTATCATGGAGCGATTTTAGGAAAATGACAATGGATCCTCATTGATCTTCCACTGGAGAAGCTTAAAATTTAGTCCATCAGAAAATATTGATGATATTCATGACTTACACATAGAAGATATAGAAAACATTTAAAATAATTTAAAACATATTTTCATGGACTTCAATCCTAAAATTTTTTCAGAAAATGAAGACTTATGGGCACCTACTACAGAAAATGCTAAAAATTATAAAATAAATTTGGTAATAATTCTTCGCTTCATAAACTTTATTCAGTAGTCAAATGTATCAAATTAAAATATTCTTCAATTTTTTTTTTTTTTACTCGTACAGGAAGGATTGGAAAGTTTTTTAAAATGCATTAATAAAAAGCTTCTTATAAGATATCAAAGGTTTAAAATTATTGAAGCGGCTTTCACACTATAACCTAGCTAGGCTCACGATTAAGATTTTCTAGAGAATCAAACGAATGTAAGTATTCACCGGCATTACATTGGATGCTACTAGAAGGGCACTGTAAGAAAAACTAGAATAAAGGAAGAACTCTTTCTTGTGACACTCTTTAGTGCCTAATGTCAGTGTATTGCACCGAAACAGGTCACTAATGAGATAAATTCAAACAGGAAAGATTGCCTCAATATCATCCCTCGAGAGGTTGCCCCGAGTTGCTGGCGTGCACTGACGGCTGAGTTGCTGAGGGTAGAGAGAGGGTGGGGGATCCTGCATCCTGAGTCCGCCAAGGTTGCCCCGAGTTGCTGGCGTGCACTGATGGCTGAGTTGCTGAGGGTAGAGAGAGAGGGCGGGGGATGCTGCATCATGAGTCTGCCAAGATTGCCCCGAGTTGCTGGCGTGCACTGATGGCCGAGTTGCTGAGGGTAGAGAGAGTGGGCGGGGGATGCTGCATCCTGAGTCTGATAAGGTTGCCCCGAGTTGCTGGCGTGCACTGACGGCTGAGTTGCTGAGGGTAGAGAGAGGGTGGAGGATCCTGCATCGTAAGTCCGCCAAGATTGCCCCGAGTTGCTGGCATGCACATACAGGACCTAGCTGAGGGTAGAGAGAGAGGGTGGGGGATCCTGCATCCTGAGTCTGCCAAGGTTGCCCCGAGTTGCTGACATGCACAGACAGGAGCTAGCTGAGGGTAGAGAGTGGGCGGGGGATGCTGCATCCTGAGTCTGCCATGGTTGCCCTGAGTTGCTGGCGTGCACTGATGGCCGAGTTGCTGAGGGTAGAGAGAGAGGGCGGGGGATGCTGCATCCTGAGTCTGCCAAGGTTGCCCCGAGTTCCTGGCGTGCACTGATGGCCGAGTTGCTGAGGGTAGAATGAAGGCAAAGATCCTGCATCCTGAGTCCGCCAAGGTTGCCCCGAGTTGCTGACGTGCACTGATGGCTGAGTTGCTGAGGGTAGAAAGAAGGCAAAGATCCTGCATCCTGAGTCCGCCAAGGTTGCCAGGCGTGCACTAACCAAAGCAACACAAGGAGCAGATACAACTGCAAAGTAGGGCAGACTCCTCTCCACTGAATACTCTTCTCATTTACAAGTCAAGTCTAGAATTAATCCCTTCCCTAAGTTGCGGCACCAATCAGACCAGAGATCTGCTAACAACCTTCGCCGACAAACAGGACTCCCGCGACCCTTCACATTCAAACTTCCCTTTTGCCAACACGGAGATAATGCTTCACGCTCATAGCTCTTCAACCTCAATTGCTTTCTATCAATTCATTTCCAGCAGGCTAACAATGACTAAATTAACAATTTAATCTGGTAATCTACGCCGGAGCGTTGAGGGGGGAGGGGGGAGGAATAAAAAGGAAGGAAATTATATTTAACTTAATCAAATTTAGTACATAAGTTCTGACATTTCATTCCAGTAGAAAACAAAAGTGCATGATAAAATGTACTAAATCGTCCTTAGTACGCTAAAGCGTTTTTAGCTACAAAAAGTTATCTTCATTAGAACAATCAATGAAATATGAAATGAGGAGTTCCATTAGAAATTTTTGAGATTAATGAGAATATATATACATATATAT
>KZ806892.1:134787-183454 GCA_000696205.2 Oncopeltus fasciatus
TAATATTTTATCTAAAATAATTTATATCATGATTTTTTTATTTTCACACAAAATAAGCCTTAAATTTCTTTTTTTTTTCCTTTACACTACGTTTATTTTCTAGACATTATTATTATACACAAAAATGAAGAACGTTAATAGATACATATATTGTGTTTTACATTACATATACAGATACATAGTCTGTATATAAATATAAAAAAAAGACCTCTAATCAGGAGTCATTTGGTTTATTTATTTATTTAGTCTTCTGGTAAATAAGTTTTACATATTTTAAATACAAAGAAATCAAAATGGTATTTAGGCTTCTACAAGTAAACTGGAGAAAAAATTAATTTTGAAACGAACAAGACATAACTAGAATTGAGAGCATTCACATTATCTAACGATGGACTTGGTGGAGAATCTTACAATCCGAGTGTTTTGCCAAACAATCTTCAATTACCTCTGACTCTGAAGAAGGCTCGGAGAACTCTAAGCAGTGTTAGAGTGTGTCCTCCTACTGAGGAGATAGAAGCCGACTCCAGAACGATCATGTTTGTGTAAGCCAGTAAGGGAAGAGATAACTGCAGAAGAGAACGTAAACAGTCCGTCTGCTATCACTGCTACTGTAGCAGTAACTGAGAGTGTATATGTGATTTCAGGCAGCTCTACACTAGACAGGAACGGCGAGTGATTAGGATGAACATACACCGCTTTGCCTAAATAGAGGGGTCGGCACATTGCAAAGTGTGGAAGGCAAGCATCTCGCAACGTCCTCTGCCTGGCGTGGCAGAGGACCATGCAAGGATGATAGCTGCGGTTTTCTGCGTTGGACAGGAACGGCGAGTGATTAGGATGAACATACACCGCCTTGCCTGTACTGTCAGCGGGCACATTAGCTCACTCTGGTCTGACTATGAAATAGAGGGGTCGGCACATTGCAAAGTGTGGAAGGCAAGCATCCCGCAACGTCCTCTGCCTGGCGTGGCAGAAGACCATGATAGCTAAGGCGGATTTCTGCGTTGGACAGGATAATTCTGCCTTAACGTCTTATAAACATTATATTTATAAAAAAAAGAATGACTATTTTCCAATTCGTCTTTCTCTCTTGACTGATTTCAGCCACCAACTCATCATTTCAAAAATATATTATTTTAATTCGCACTTCGCACAGAAGTAAAAATTAATTTATTTCAGCTCATTTTCTAACTCTTTAATGAGAAGAGTGATATTAATTTTTCTATTCTATACTACTATTTATCCGTCTGTCCATTTATAAACACAAAGCGTTGGATGAGATATTTGCGAAAAATATTTCTTGAGAAAGATATAGTTCATAAAATAAGGGGAGAGTGGATCTCTAACATATTTCCCTCATGAGCGGCCTAGAGCCAGCCTCAGCAAGGCCTTTAAAATAACTGCACTTATCTGTACTTACCTGCAGGGCCAGGTTAGTGACTTATTCTTAGTCCTGTCTGTTTTAGATAAAAAGTCAAGAAAAATGATTTAAAAGATAGCATCGGAAACAGTATAAATAAAGAAATATAAAATAAAATAATTAAATTCATCTGTGCTTAGAGATAATAAGAATTTAAATTATTTACTAATTATAAATGAATCATCATATTCCTGAAAAGTATTTTTGCCAAAAAAGTTTTTTCTAAAATCCTTATTCTATCATTTTTAAGCCGGTATGAAAAGATTTCTAACTTTTGGGAAATTCGTCTGAAAATGACAGCACTATGCCATGTTTTTCGTATCGCAATAATAATTCGATACGATGGGATGAGCAAACTGATCCTTAGCTGTAATCGACTTCAATTGGTCAACAAGCTTCGGCCAATTTAGTCATGACATAGAAACATGAGCAAAGCGTTTGGTCGACCGTGTTTTAACATTGGGAGGCAAGTTTCGTAACAAAAAACCGAAAATTGGCGACGTCAAAGCAGTCGAATCTGCACATCAGAACATTTTAAGCGGCTAACTTCTTTATTTTTATTTATGGATTGTTAAACAAACAAAAAATTAACAAAATTATTCAAAAATATTTTTATTTCTTTACACACAAAACAAGTGAGCTATTTCAGAAATATAAATGAAAGTAAACGTTCCACATATATGAGCCTGCGGCTAATAATGCTACCTAAAAATACCTTTTTGTGTGTAAAGGGTGGAATGATAAAAAAAGAAATAAAAAAAGAAATCGACCATAAGAAAAACACAAAATGCTAAACCCCTTAATAAATGCTTCAATGAGAAGAGTTAAATGGGAAGGAGGTGGTGTGGAAAACAGAAAAAAAGATTTAGAGTCTATGTTTGGCTAGATTTGATAAGAAAAAGTTTATCTCACAGGAGCGTAACCAAGCAGATTTCCAATAGTTCACTAAAGATGTACATAAATAGGAAATACTAATTAATAATAGAACCAATATTTCACTAAAGAAGTACATAAATATGAACCAATATTTCACTAAAGATGAACATAAATAGGAACCAATATTTCATTAAAGATGTACACAAATAGGAACCAATATTTCACTAAAGATGAACACAAATAAGAACCAATATTTCACTAAAGATGTACATAAATATGAAATACTAATTAATAATAGAACTATTACCTTGAAGATTTGCACTAGCACATACATACTGGTACGAAATGTTCATGTGCTCGTTTCATTTTACCTAGTAACAAAATATCGTGAATATCATTGGGAAGAGGCTAAAATATATATAGGGGAACTTATATATTCACTATATGTGTGAAGTGGATTGTAGTGAGTAAGAGTAACCAGCCTCCCACAAAAATATTTTTAAATATCTTCCTTCAGAAAATATCTTATTTAATTAAATATAATTAATCATTAATATAAAAAAACTTCATTTTCCATGAAATCGTAACACCAAGAATAGCAAAGAAAGTAACAATTATTCTATTTCTCTCGTCTACCCATAGCAAGGGTTTTTCTACTACTCCACTTTCAAATTTGTATAAATTAAATTGCCTCATTGTCTTTTGCTGGGGAAAGTATTCCAAGGTACGTAATATAAGGTTATGGCAGATTGCATTGATAGTGCTGTTCTGTCCTTTGAACTGAAAACTAAAACTATAAACTCTCTCTACCCCTTACCTCAGGAACTACCCCCATTAGTTGACTTTATTGGGAGTGGAAAGGAGTCAGAGGGTTTCGAGAGGGAGCACTGTGATTGGGCTGTGATTTAACCAGATCAGGGAATAGCTGAATCTCTTCGTCTGAAATGCAAATTTGAAAAAGAACCAATTTGAAAAAAACATGCAAACAAACAGCTTATTGACAAGAAAAAAAAATATTGAAATAACATTAAAGCAGTCCTCTCTCATGTTCATGATAGATAGGTGTGGCAAATTACTGCTTTAATGTTATTTCAATATTTTTTTTCTTGTCAATAAGCTGTTTGTTTCCATGTTTTTTTTTCAAATTGGTTCTTTTTCAAAATCTTTTAAATTTTCTTACATAGCTTTCTACATTCCTACTCTTGATATCACATTATATTATTGCAATTCTCTATTATATTAATTTCAATTATTATTGTATTATCATGACATTGTATTTCAACAGCCCTGAAGATGGCTTACAATGTAAGCCGAAACGTTGGCAGATAATCCTTTATTAAAAAATACATTTTTTTAAATTTGTGTTTTTTGGATCTACCTTGACCGAACCACAACTAAAATAATATAAGAAAAAGACTTCATTAAATATTTTCATAAATTATTTTATACTTTTATTGCGATATTCGTTAGTTAATCATTATTATAAGGAAGGTGACGGATTTAGAAAAAATGAAGAAATTTATGAATAGGAAAACTTACATGCCTTAGTGACAGAAGATTATCGAACTCCGCAGATTTCAAAACAACTCTTTTTTTTATATTATGGGTTAACGTAATAGGGATCAGTATTTAACAGCAGATAAGTTTTTCGTTTGAAAAAACGGCTTGAAATGAGCAAATAAAGGCATTATTTATAGATACGGGGGTAAATATTAAGTTACGAAAGAGTATTTATTGACGTGAGACCTGATTCTGATATCAGCTCTAAGACATTTCACAGTAGATAGCGTATTATCAGATGAAGGGGTCGGCACGAGTACGGAGAGATAAGACCATCCACTAGAACATCTGCTAAGAGGATTTGACTCATGTATGTTTGCTTTCCACATTTGGCGAAATACTTCTGCTGACCCGAACGAAATGACTCCGCGTGCAAGGAACTGCTCAAAGCGCTCTCTTAAACATACGGGGCGATTCTGTTAAGGCAATCCTTTTTTAATGAATTAATTAAAATTGTTATTATCAGCAAACACACTCACGCGTTGTAAGAGGACCTCCTGCAGTTTGATAAAGAATGTCAGCCCATCAAGAAAGGGTCGGAAGCAAGCACTAACAGATGATTTTAATCAACAAATATTCTCCTGAGGCAACTATCCCCTAATGATACTCACTGCAGTTCAAAAGTGGTTGGAAAATGTATACTAAGGTATGACATACCACTGAAGTCTGGTATATTTGCCACTCACGGCAATACTCCCCAGCACAGCCAAGAAGCTGTTTACGTCGACCGGGGGCCACGATACATTATTTTAAAAATTCTACAAATATTTTAGGTAAATTTTGGCGAGGTGAAAACATTGAAAAGGCTTTTCTTTACCAAGATTAGAGTGCTCATTTTGAGGAAAAATTCAATAAACGCTTTATTCGATATCAATAAAATCCCTCAGTTTGCCTCAGCTCATTTTCTCATCCGAGAGTTGTATCCTTGGGATTGAAGAAGTTACTTAGATTAGTCCTTATATGTGTGATTAGTTCTTAAGACTAAGTTACTTCTTAATTCTTAGCTTCTGCGTACTTCAGATATGACATTAGAATTTAACTCCTTTTTTGAGGGTTTTGGGGTAACCTGGCTGTTACATTTACAACCTTTTGACCGTTGGCAAACATACTTTGATGAAAATAAATCAATCTATGTCATTTACTCCTACTTTGAAACCTACGAATACTTTTTCGCAAGGCAAGAGCCTCGGAGTCCTGTTGCCATCAACACTTGGTCATTGACAGGATCTGTTTACAGTTTGTGTATGTAAATTCCTTATCACTATGAGGACTTTAAAGTCACAAACGAAATTCCTCAAGTTCTTACTCTCGGTCCCATTAAAAAACAACTCGTGTGCACCGAAATTGTCCAATTTAGACAGTTTGCTAAGTAGACTTTTAAATTTACTTTTCTCACATTACCTATAAAACCTACTTTATTCATCCAAGTAGATTAAATGTAATAATCTACGGATGGAGTGTATCGGCCAGGATGAAAAAATAAATTCACCATAATTTTTGGTTAATTATTTATTTCCTCATCGTATGTTATCATCTGAGCTGAAATACAATACCAATACCCACTATTATAATACTAATAATTATATGCAGTGAAATGAGTCCACTGAAAGATGACGAACGCATACTTTATTTGTATTGGTATTATATTTGGGCCCTGATGATGACTTAGAATGTAAGTCAAAACGTTCACAAAAATAATAATTGCTCAAGAATTTTGGAGTATTTTACTTTCTCATCCTGGCAGAAACCCGTACTAATTTCAAACGAAATATTCGACGGCCAACTAATCATCAACAAACTTTGTTAATGAAACAAATTCTTAATGTTTATCTACATATATTAATGGCTGCCCTACAACCACCTAGAGTTATGAAGGGAGGAGCTATCTGTACTACTCTATTCCAAACACCAGTTCAGCAGAGAACTGCCTTTTATTTCTCGATGAAAGCCATCTAACCATTAATGGTACAGGATCCTGCAGCAGGATTCGTTTGGGGTTCATAAGACTGATAACCCCAAACGAATTTCATTGGCTAACCTGGATCACAGTTTTTTTGTTTTTTAGGTTAACGAAAAATATTCAATGTGTTAAGCATAAACAAAACTGACGAGTTGAAAATAAAATTCTACTTTTTTATTTTATTTTCAATTTCATTCTTTGCTTTTATTCCCCGTGACATTGAATGCTTCAATAATCATTTTTCCTTTCGTAAAGACCATGAGCCACAAATGAGAATTAAGTTGTTATTGTATCACAGCTGTTAGTTCCTCCAATAAAACGGCTATCTTCCCAGAGATACACATTCCCTCTTCCGGGATCACCTTCACTCAATATTGTATATGTTTAATCAATTGTATACTATAATAAGTCAATTGTATAGTATAATATGTTTAGTCAAGTGAATATGTTCAGTTTACGCCGCTCATAAGTGATTAACTTTTCCAAACAATAAATCCCTCCGATTTGAATCATTTTTCTGTTTTAATTTAGGCAAAAACAACACAACTAAGTGATTACCAGACAGATGAATAGCACTTAGGAGAACCATATTTTCTCCATTGTATATCCATATTCAAATGTAAGTTTATATAAGCAAGATAAATGGTTTCGTGTGATATAAACTTGAATATAAGCAATTAATGAGAGGGAATAGAATATAAAAAACTAACTGTCCCAGCCAGGAATCGAACCTGGATCTCCTGCTATCCGGGCCGGCGTGCTTTTTTTATATTCTATTCCCTCTCATTAATTGTTTAAAATTTACGTGGGATAAAATACCACAACCAAATAAAATATTTGAATATAAGCACTGTTGTTTGCTTCAGCATGCTGGAAAGAAGTCCAAGGGGAACGAGTCGGACGCATACCCAAACTGAATTTTATCTACTTACTGATAAGATAATGAGTTTCACAGCGAAGGAGTGGGGGGTTTAACTCCTTAGAACAATTCGATTTAATATTACATGAGAGCTGAAACTAATATTAGAAATGATACTAAAAATAGTATATTGAAATAATAGAAGTAAATGAAATGTATTGTTATTTACAGAGATGAAAAAGTTAGGAGGAGTGGGGGTTTCTGAAGCCTTCATTACTGGCAGACACCATTGTTACTTGTTACTGAGAGGGAATTTAACATGTGGCATTGGAATAATAATTTACATGTCCCGTTTTTCGGAGTCATTACTTCAAACATTGTTTTAGGAAACTCCAGATATTTAGCCATTCCTTTAAATACAACGTAACTCGATACAGAGAACCGAAGAGAATATTACAAGTGATATCTGTGAAACAACAAATTGGATGAAAGTATGGGTTCCCCTAAAACTACATATGATTAGCGGCACTACCTATGATTTAGTTATCATTATTATCATTTTTATTTGAACGAATAATCATCTAACCCTGAAAGCAGACTATTCATTAAAAATATTTTCAAAGCACATCTTAACTTTAATACGAAACATAAGTTGATGCTTAAAAAATTATTAAAATGTATGTACAATTTCTATATAATTTAATTCATCAAGAGTGGGTGTTTGTCTGTACCCAAAATTTCATTAAAGAATCTTTAACAGTTTGTCAGATATAGTTACTGAAACCGTGAATCATTTGAAATTTAATTTCATAGTATTATGTCAAAATTATACATGTAATATTCAATGTGGATTTTTGTTCAGAATGGAAGAACTAGATGTGTGGGGATAGAGAGGTCAAAAGAAATTTCCCTGTACACTGATATTGTGGAATTCGCTTAGCTCACGCAAACCTTGCGCACCTCATGTTCTACTAATTTCAATCAAGGCTGAGAAAAAGATCACATTTTATGAACGTGATTGGTAAAAATTCCCGCGAGAGGAAAAAACCACACAAATATACTTTATATTTGAAGCCATTTTTCTATAAAACTAAAAGTATCATATAAATTTAGGTTTTTAACATATGTTGTGTGCAATTGTTTTTCTGGAAAACAGTATCTCTCAAGATACGGATCTCGGAAGAAAATGAATCATCTACCCTCGCTTGAAACGTTGTTATTCGTCTGTTTACCGGTACTTGTTTGTGAAGATTCCCGGGGCGACAAACAAATCTAAGGTCACATATATATTTTTACTTAAAATATAGAAATAATTACTTTTATTCCAGGCCCAATTAGCCATAAAGATTAGAGAAACAAAAGTCTCAAATATATCTTATTAGTTCAACTGTGTTTTAAAAAAATAAACAAATAAATAAAGTAACATGTTTCCTCATTAGATGTCCTTGAAATTCAATTATGTAATACAAGGCGCAAAAGCCTTCAAAACTTCTAACGGGGAAAGGATTTAGCTCGACACATATATAATGCATCCAAGCAGGTATAAACATACCAACAGCTGTTGTGTTCGCCCTGCTCAAGTCACCCGGAACCTTCAATCTACAGCTACGTACGAGGCGCACGTGCCAGGATTCCCGGTCTGGCTGAGCAAAGGAGGCGTCCTCCTTGGACGAGAGGGACTTCACGAGTGAAACCAGAACAAAGAAAATAGGTGAGACAAAAATGGAAAAAATGAAAAGAAAAAGTAGAACTATCTGAAACGCAATAATGGCGCAAACGAAGCAGATTTCTCAAATGTTAAAGGTGTTCATAAAGTAAACGAATACTCTGATTTTACCAGCCGAAGAGAGTAATGGGAACAAAATTACAAATACAGAATGAGAGTAAAAATCATTAAAATTAACGCTTAAACTGTACGGGAAAGAAGGGTGAAGGAAGCGTTCAACCTTTGTAGTTAAAAACTTAAATACTCTAATCATTTTCTTAAAGTTTTATAAGGAATGAGATTTTCGTTTAAATTTATTTTATCAGGACAGTTATCGCTGATTTATTGTGGCAGAAAAGATTTGTTTTGAGAATAAACATTTGAAAATGCCAAGGAAATCGAGCGAACCAACATATAGCGCATGATAACTGTAGTGAGCAGAACACGACAAAGCGAGAAAGTTGGGAGTAAACATTTGAAAAGGCCAAGGAAATCGAGCAAATATACATATAGCGCATGATAACTATAGTGAGCAGAACACGACAAAGCGAGAAAGTAGGGAGTAAACATTTGAAAATGCCAAGGAAATCGAGCAAATATACATATAGCGCATGATAACTATAGTGAGCAGAACACGACAAAGCGAGAAAGTAGGGAGTAAACATTTGAAAATGCCAAGGAAATCGAGCAAATATACATATAGCGCATGATAACTATAGTGAGCAGAACACGACAAAGCGAGAAAGTAGGGAGTAAACATTTGAAAATGCCAAGGAAATCGAGCAAATATACATATAGCGCATGATAACTATAGTGAGCAGAACACGACAAAGCGAGAAAGTAGGGAGTAAACATTTGAAAATGCCAAGGAAATCGAGCAAATATACATATAGCGCATGATAACTATAGTGAGCAGAACACGACAAAGCGAGAAAGTAGGGAGTAAACATTTGAAAATGCCAAGGAAATCGAGCAAATATACATATAGCGCATGATAACTATAGTGAGCAGAACACGACAAAGCGAGAAAGTAGGGAGTAAACATTTGAAAATGCCAAGGAAATCGAGCAAATATACATATAGCGCATGATAACTATAGTGAGCAGAACACGACAAAGCGAGAAAGTAGGGAGTAAACATTTGAAAATGCCAAGGAAATCGAGCAAATATACATATAGCGCATGATAACTATAGTGAGCAGAACACGACAAAGCGAGAAAGTAGGGAGTAAACATTTGAAAATGCCAAGGAAATCGAGCAAATATACATATAGCGCATGATAACTATAGTGAGCAGAACACGACAAAGCGAGAAAGTAGGGAGTAAACATTTGAAAATGCCAAGGAAATCGAGCAAATATACATATAGCGCATGATAACTATAGTGAGCAGAACACGACAAAGCGAGAAAGTAGGGAGTAAACATTTGAAAATGCCAAGGAAATCGAGCAAATATACATATAGCGCATGATAACTATAGTGAGCAGAACACGACAAAGCGAGAAAGTAGGGAGTAAACATTTGAAAATGCCAAGGAAATCGAGCAAATATACATATAGCGCATGATAACTATAGTGAGCAGAACACGACAAAGCGAGAAAGTAGGGAGTAAACATTTGAAAAGGCCAAGGAAATCAAGCAAATATACATATAGCGCATGATAACTATAGTGAGCAGAACACGACAAAGCGAGAAAGTTGGGAGTAAACATTTGAAAAGGCCAAGGAAATCGAGCAAATATACGTATAGCGCATGATAACTATAGTGAGCAGAACACGACAAAGCGAGAAAGTAAACATTTGAATGCAGTTGAGCTAAATAAAATGATAAAGCTTGGTTCGGCTTTATATTCATCCGGCGATACATTGCTACATTTTAAGAGATTATTTTATTTCATATAATTTTTTAATTATAAAAAAAAAAATGCCTTCTTAAAGCCTGAGCACTTACGGACAAATTATGCAAACTCACAACATGTGCAGGGCCTTTAGCAGTTTTTAGTTTTAACTAATCTCGAATAAAAAGTCCTAGAATTGTGTTTCACGACTTAGGTATGACGTAGAAAGCTCAAAATTCATTGGAAAATATATTTTATAATGCTTAAATATGGAGATGCTTTTGTATTTAACAAATCTTTGCTTCAGATTCTGTATGGTCTTACAGAATCTGAATGAGAGGTCCTGAAATAAGGAATCTTCCTTTTGCAACAGTTAATATTATGGAAATTGTTATTCGAGTCTTATCAGTCCAACATGACGGCCTGGCCTCCCTACGACCCTAATATCTTCCTTCCATTAATATACACCGTAATTACGATAACAATGTGATCTTATTTTTTATTTAAAACCTATTTATAGAGTCCGCATGGTATTCAGCTATTGCATTCAGAATTTCCAAAGGAAAAAATTCCGAAAAGGAAATTTCTCAGATTTCATAATTGCGGCAGAATGTCTTCTCCAACACCGCAATGACAAGTTTAGTAGAAATTAAATTTTATTGACGTACATGCAGATTTGAATGAAACGAAATTGCAAATTAAATTATTGGATCAACAAGCATGTTATAGCCTGAAACAAAATATCATTAAATCAAGCATAAAATTCGTATAAGAAGTTTCTTTACTTATTTCTTTCCTAATTACACCATTTAATACATTTGGCGAAGTGGGTTGGAATATTAGCTTGCCTAGTGACAGTATAGGTTTGCAATCTGTACGTAGCAGACCCTCTGTGCATGTTGATAGCATGTAATTCACCTAGCACCTCAGAAAAAGTCACAGACCTAACTGAGATTATGACTGATCGAGATAAGAGTGCACTACTGCCTCATGCCAGGTCGATGGCTTGTAACTCTTCCCCTAGCTGCTAAGAACTAGTTGCAGACCTCACCGTGCATGTTGATAGCATGTAATTCACCTAGCACCTCAGAAAAAGTCACAGACTTTACTGAGTTGATGACTGATCGAGATAAGAGTGCACTACTGCCTCATGCCAGGTCGATGGCATGTAACTCTTCCCCTAGCACCTAAGAACTAGTTGCAGACCTCTGTGCATGTTGATAGCATGTAATTCACGTAGCACCTCAGAAAAAGTGGCAGATATTACGCCTGTTCGATGACATGTGGTAACACACCACACGCATTCGGAGAAAGATGAATATTTTCAAATTCATTATAAATATGAATATATATTTATCTATTATCTGTAACTGTCGACTCTAATTGCACAAAAATAACTTGCAAAGTACGTCATTGCTCGCCTTAGAATCCGCTTAGAATTTAAAAGAATATCTTAATATCCAGATAGTACAATTAATTTCTTTTTTTTTAACAGATAGAATTCGTACTATTTGATTAATTTTTATACATTTGATTTCTCCCCCAAAGCGATGTTCAAATTCATCCCTTTGGGGTGGTGTTAAGTAAATGTCAGTAGATATTTCCCAATTTGTGAGATCATGAATATATGGATATAAATCTTTCTATGTAAAAGGCCAAAGGTAAAAATAGAGTTCATTAGTTATTTTTTTATGTATGCTGATAGTGTTCTCATAACCAAATACCAAAAGATATGTAGCCTTAATTATTTCATTTATCTATGTATATATTTTGTAATAAAATAAAATTTTGTATGGTTATGATTTGGATTGTAGCAAAATAAGTAGCTGAACAAAAACTAGCAGCGGTTTTCCAGACGTCAATCTTCTGCCCGCTATTCTTATGAATACAAAATTAATTTAAAACATTCATAACAATGTACTATTCACTCACGGCCGAGATCGAAAATAAATAATTGACAAAGCCTAGAATAGTTTTCCTTAATGAAATAACTAACGATATGTCAATATAATAAGGATTCCATACTTGGAAACCGTAAAAAATGAAACAGAATTCTGAAAATATTATTATAACTTCTGGGAAAATCCGAAAAACTTACCAGGGTTTATTTTATTTATTTATTTATTTTTTAGTTACAGTTATGTACAGTCTTATGGTCTAATTGTTTCTTTTCCTTTGATTTCAACTCCAAGATGAACGTAAAGGGTTTACCTTACTAACCAAGATTTACCTAGGAGTACATCTGGGATACATCAGGTTAATATAAAAGATAACAGAATAACTGTGCTTTTCTCACCTAGGGATACAGTTTAATTCTGCAGAATCAGTTTCTTTCCTAAGTTTACTACATTAATATAAAAATCATAAAGCAAAATGGAACTATATGGAACAATATAAAGATGAGAAATAGTGATGGCGGGAGGTGTTCACTTAGTAATGTTTCAGCGAGGCATTGGGATCCTGGAAGTGAGGCTGTGGTGGGGGGAGGCCTCCATGTTCCCGCCCCACCACCTGCAACCCTACCAGCTGACCACCAAAACATTGAACTCGGCCTCTCAGCTGTCACCAAGCCTCAGATCGATCTCCAACTGTCATCCAGACCCACAACAACAATACTTCACCCACACTCGCATAAATAGATATAGATAGAACAAATACTCATCAAAAGGGAACCAACGACTAAATATTAATATATAAATAATTTAAGTGTTTTATCATTTCTGGGCGCTTTAACATTTGTGGATTTATAATTTCCGTGAGTACTCTTTTACTAATAAAAGGCATTTTTCTATATATTTATGCACTTTTAAAATAAATTGAGAAGAGTCGCTTTCAGTGACCCTCAAAAAATGACAACTTAGTAGTTGTGTACCGTTAAGACTCGATACATACACCGATACATAGTTCACTGTAAGGTATAGCTCTCACAAATGACAGAACTACCTCTCATATTACTTTAACTGGCATGTTTTATTTACAATCATTTCAAAATATTCAATTTCCTGGCATTATTTTACATTTTATTAAAGGATTGAGGATTACATGTGGGTAGGTGACAAGATTGTTAGTGGGAGATATTGAGTCTCTGACACCCTTACCTCCATCACACGGGAAGAGTGCAGAAAGAGGACCGACAGCTGTTCAGAGAGAGAGATGCGCACGATTGGAACGCTCTGCGAGACAATTCGATCAGGACTGGCTTGCGCCAGAGGAGGTCGTGCGCAGGCTCGAGGTGGGGGGCTCTCCCCTCTCCTGCACTCTGTCATTTCCCTGCAACGCTGCTCCCCGAGGGACTTGCACCAGTCTCTCAATCACTGTCCATCTGAAATCTGTTCAACTTATCCCTGAATATATCGAAATCTAAACCATTTTAGCGTCTAGCGTCTATCCTAAAACGATTTGATTAACTTTTAGTGTCGACCTATATTGCACGTACATGATAAAAATGCCTATTGATAACGCTAAACCTTAAACACGATCATTATCTCCACCAGATGCTCATTTTATTAAATTATATATTTTGTATGTGAATCGCATGATGCAAGGCCTTTATGCACTTAGACCTTTTAAAACAACCCTGGAGACTCATCAAGAGGGCAGTGTACCCCTACTCGTCGGCCAGTATCCATCCGGGTCAGTTTGGCTGTACAAAGGGCAAAAGCACGGAGGACGCGATCCAGAGGCTCCGGGAGCAGATTGCGACCAGCCCGTTGAGCTACGCCTTGACCGTCTTTTTTGATATTTCGGGCGCCTTCGACCAGGCTTGGTGGCCTGCCATTCTAGCAGACTAGGCGAGACCCAGTAACTTATTTCAGCTGCGGAGTAGCCTCCTGTACGAGAGGCGAGCGGGGATCAACAGTGGAACCGAGAGCGCTGCAGTGGAGGTGGAATGCGGATATCCGCAAGGCTCCGTGCTGGGTCCTCTACTATGGAGAGCCCTATTCGACGGTCTTCTCGAGTGGCTGGAGGGACTCGGAGTCGCCGTGGTAGCATACGTGGATGACTCGGCGGCAACGGTCTTTGGGCGGTCGAGAAGGGAGGTGCTTCTCAAGGCCCAAGAGATGACTGACCTTGCACAGACCTGGTGTGAGGTGAATAAAATGACTCTCTCAGAGACCAAAACGGTCGCGGCGGTAACAAAGGGACGCTTTGATGTAAGACACCCGCCCCGAGTACTCCTGAATGGTCGCCTTAACGAATTCCAAGAGGAGATAGTTTACCTGGGCATATCCTTTTCGCCAACCTTGGGTATAGGCCCCCACATTACGAGGTTGAGCGAAAGGATGATTCGTCTGGTCTCAATGCTCGCGAGGTTCTCGTCCGATACATGGGGACTCGCCTTTCGGCACAACGCCACAATTTACAAGGCTTGCATCGTTGGCACGATATTATACGCAGGAGCAGATGGGGAGGGTCTCACCACGCAGGACACAGAAAGAGCCTGCTGAAACTCCAGAGATCTGCGTTGATAAGGGTTACCAAGGCCACCGGACAGGGTCCACGGAGGCTTTGCAGGTGCGCCACCTTGGGACATATTAATCGATTCCTTGGTGGCCAGGCGGCTTATGAGCTCAGGTGAGAGACCACCCCGGAGGCTCCTACCACGCTGGCTTCAGGTCGAGCGTTTCCGCACCGGAACACGGAGGTCAGGACTTGAACAAGAAAGAAATTGTAAAGCGTATTGAGTCCGAAGTCCTGAGCGAGTGGCAGGCGAGCTGGAGGTGCACGGGAAAGGGGGCAATTACCAAACTCTTCTTCCCGTGCGTCTTAGAGCGAATGTCGAAGCCATGCATCGAGCTCGACCACTGATCGACGCAAATTCTAAGCGGCGACGGAAACATTGCCAGAAAATTGCACTTCTTCAAAAGGCGAGATTCACCCGCGTGCAGCTGCGGCGTAACATGCGAGGACGCTGCCCACGTCCTTCTGGAATGCCCGGAATACGATAGAGCGCGCCTAGAAGCCTTTCGGACCATACCCTACTCCCAAGAATTTTGTTGACAATGATACCTCCTTCCAGGTTTTGACCATCTTTGTCAAGGACTGGATAAACATAAAGGGAGGTTATTAGACCTTCCTTTTTCATTGATAACATTAAAATCATTGGAGAATTGAAAACCTGAGTCCGAATGGGCAATGGCTTTCTCTTGCCAGCCCAGAGGAAGGGGGTTTAGTGGGTAGTTCGCAGGAGTCCCACAGTTCCCGCTGTTTGACCAACATTGGCTAAGCAGTGGTTCTGCGTAACGCATTCCCCTACCTCTTAAAAAAAAAAAAAAAAAAAAAAAAAAAAGTTATTGGTCCACTGTTGTGGAGTTCAGACACACGTGTATCATCTTGGCGATACTCACCTAGCAACAGAGCTCATCATCACTGTCATCTCTCGACTAGTAGTTACAGAAAGACACCACTACCAGAGCATAGAGATCTGAGGAGCGTTAGTTTGGGCAGCGACTGGCAAGGAACTAAAGTGTTTGGTTATTGGTCCACTGTTGTGGAGTTCAGACACACGTGTATCATCTTGTCGATACCTGCCTAGCGACAGCGCTCTAATAACTACAGAGAGACACACTCATCAGAAAAAGTCTGATCCAACGGCTTACTGAATAAATCGTAATGACTGAATTCTTAGCGTTT
This sequence comes from Oncopeltus fasciatus, assembly GCA_000696205.2. NCBI lineage: Eukaryota > Metazoa > Arthropoda > Insecta > Hemiptera > Lygaeidae > Oncopeltus > Oncopeltus fasciatus. Next base: position 150,638 of record KZ806892.1, read on the forward strand.
CATTATTACGACTACTAAAGTGAAAGGAGCAAAAATTACAAGTGGTATTTACCGAACATAGCCTCTGAACTGCATAACAGCGCACGGATCATGGGGCTCTTCTTACTGTTAACATTATTCAGTAACGTCATAAAATGTTAGCATGATGTCTGTCGCATTAAATCTAGCTCATAATTTTGTAAAAGCAAAGATTGTGCAGAAGTTGATCTACTATCAACCACAGTTTGCGTTTAAAAATAAATAAAAATTTCAAATCGGTTTTCTTAAGACCCATATTTTTATTTAAAACATATCAATATAATACAATCATTGCAGCTGGTAAATCGTTCTAACAGCACTTTTCATTGTGAATCTAACCCTAGCAGATGACGCAGTTTATTTTTTGGTAGGTTTGCAGATGGCTGCGACATCACATAAGAATACACGGGAGCAGGGAAATCTCCAGTCTCCTGTAACAAAAGGAAGTTTATTGATCCTGTAGTATACCTTTCAGAGGTTAGCTCAATGGCGGAACTGGATACTCTTCTATCTGTCGCTAGCCCAAAGTGCTCACACTGTCAATACTCTGAACTAGGTCGAGTGGAACTGCCCCGTGGGTCATCGCTTTGTTGGATCACAGGACTTTAAATAATATGAACTGGTCAAAATAAAAAATAAAGAATTAAAATTATATTTAAACATTCAGGCAAATTCATTAACAATGCAAGACAACCTCGAGTGGGTAAGCGATTTATTATCACAATGCTGCAGGTAAAAGTTATTAATTAATGGTCAATTATTTAATTCCCTTCAAAGAGCAATAATAGTATTGGAGGCACTGAAAAGTGTAACCCCCTTAAAATTGATAGCTCATAACGAGGGTTATAATACTATTAAGTGTTAAAATAGTTATAAAGAAATTTCCTGTGTCTGACTGTTAGGGTTTCCCCACTTTTTTTTTAGTTCCTCCCCCACTCCTTCTCCAGTCACCCACCTTCGCTTTCCTTTCCTGCTTGTGAAGTAAAATTAGCATTTCACTCTTACCTATGTCCGTTTCTAATGTTAAAAAAAGTTTGATGTTTACGAAAGAATGGTGGAAAACGGTCGTGCTGAATCAGTGCCCAGTTGAATTTACTTATTTAAACTTCAAGGCTGGGGGCGCCGGGATAGCTCAGGGGATCCGTACGGGTCTCGCAATCCTGACGTCGCGGGTTCAAATCCCGCCCAGGTCAATCTTTTATTTATAATATAGAAGGTTGTCCTGAGCCATGGGTGTTTAAAATAGGGTGGCAACCTGTAGATAGCCCCTCCCTCCAATGACCCTTAGTGGTTGCAAGGGAGGCTAACACAGAAAAAAAAAAAAAAAAAAAAAAAAAAACTTCAAGGCTTCTGATATACATTTACTAGAAGACAATTCTTTTCGATCTAGTGCTAGAAGTTTCAACAATTTTCAATACATTTAACACGGCAATATCTACGTTGCTTTAAAATTATATATCTGTGACTGCTGCCCAGAATAGATGTTACGAAGCAGTTCAATACCCGTTATATAACATATCCGTATTTAGCACGAAACCTGAGACGAGAATCCTCTTTAATCTTTTCTTCTAACAATTTATAAAAATAAACTCCAATCTATACCAACCAAAATAGATAACGTCTTTTATTTGATTGATTTAAACATTTCTTTGACTGGACGGGATGTGTGAGAACGAACATTATCTTGTAGGAATAAAACTCTTTTTTAGTTGATCAAAACAGGATAAGGCTGAGGCAACTTCGCGTACAATCTTTCTAGTTACTTGTAGTAGAGATCAGAATTCATAGAGCATCCATTGTTCCATTGAGTTTGTGATGAATTCGGGATAAATAATACTGAAAATTAAAAAAAAAAAAGCAAGGCATGGATTTTTTCCTTCAAATTAACCAGCAGTTAAGCAGCAACCGGAAAAACAGTTTGACCGCGTTCTAGCCAAGGCTTACGGGTATTCGGATTTCACCGGTAAACCCACTTTTCATCACAGGTGACAAACTAACGGTAAAATCTCATATTATAATATATTTTTAAAGATTTCTAACCTCTTAGTTGATTGTTGAGTAAGTTCTTGAGGGACCAGTCTACTGCTCATCTTCACCTTCGGCATGGAGAGTAGATGGTAGGACTAACAGTAGCTTTCGACACAGCACACCCCCTGGCAAGTTCGCGAGTACTTGTGGACTGCAAGCACAAGTGGAATGCGATTTGTCGGATGAGGTGTCTCAGAGCTACTACAGAGACTAGACCGGAGGAAATGATTTTTACGCCTGCTGCATTTAATTACGGCTAAGCAGCTCTTTAAATATGCCTTGGAAAAGTGATTAATACCCTTACATGTATGACAAGTCTTACCTTCCGCTGGACCGTGCTCCTTGGGCTGATGCCGAGGGATAGCACATCGAAAACAGTGTTCGCCATGGAATAAGACTGTAGGTACCTGACTATGTTTGCGGTTACTTCTGGTAGCGAACGCCTGCCGAGAGCTATCCTCGTGACGAGAGTTAGATGAAGCGTCAGTAAGTCTCTTCTGTTCTAAGTCGGCTAGTTCTAGCTGCAGAGCCGTCTTCTCGTCTGCTTTCAAATCCGAAGACGCTGATGGGCGATCCTTGAGTGGCTGTCGCTGCCAGGCTGCATTGTTGATCCCTATGATGATCCAGTTGATCTCGCAGTCGCTCTTTAAGTGAACCTCCTAAACCGCACCGAGCAGCAATATCTCGCAATATTTTGACGCACTGATACACAGACTCGCCCTCGTGCCAATAATGCTGTGTAAACCCCACCCTTTCGCTTAGTGGGCAACAGCTCTTTCCAAAGAATTTATTTAATACGTCTAAAATTTCCTGGACTTTAATAGTCTCTAATTGTCACGGTCGAAAATGATCCTACTACAATTTTAAATGACGGTGGGCCTCAAACGGAAAAGGTTCCGTTTTTCCTCGTCATCTGTAATTCAGGAAAGCTTCACCTGTATCAGGAAGCGCTTTATAAAATACTCCCAGTCTTCCCTCTCCGGAAAAAAAAATTCAAACTTAAATGAATGAATGGTTGGTGACATACATTTTTCAGTTGGCATTTTTTTCCCTTTTAATCTTGTCCGCAGCGCCAAAGTAATAACACAAACAGATTAAAAAATGTAATTATTTATTATTCACTTGCATTGTGTGTGTAAGTTCAATGCATGACCACAATAAGAATGAATATAGGTTATCCTTAGTCAAACATGTGTAGTGTACGTCTTGTAATGATAGAAGACTATAACAATACCATAGGTTATGTTGTCGTCACAGATTTAACGGCAGCAAGTAGATTTCATAACAAAACAGATGAGCTCAAGAAAGTTTTACATCAGAGTTAAAAACAGTTATTCGGTCTTAGTGAAAAATTGCGTAAAGCAAAATGGAGAGTTTTTTGACCGTAGATATTATTAGATGATTCTAGTTGGGGTTCGGTCAAGGTAGATTAAAAAAAATACAAATTAAAAAAAAAGTGTATTTTTAAAAAAGATTAATCTTTACTCTATAATCTTTTTTAAAAATACACTTTTTTTGGATCTACCTTGACCGAACCCCAACTAAAATCATATAATAACAAAGAAATGTCCTTGCTAGCAAAGCTCTTCTTTCCCTACCTCCAATCGGGAACTGAATGTACTGCCAAATCCTATCCGTTGATAACTTAGTATTGTACTTCCCTGTTCATTCAATAGAAACATAACAACTCAATCACATTCACGTTCACAGCTTCCTATATGTTCCAAAATCCATCAACAATCAACATTCATTATACATTGATGTCTTAGGACTAAAATATCAAGACACAGTTAAGTATCACTATGGACGTGTCGCTTGCGAATCAGTTTCAGATAGAACACATTCCATGCTGAACCCTGAACATGACAGATCTCGGGATAGTTGCAGGAACGTCTATGAAATCTATCCCAGTTCCCAGAGAGCGGGGAATTATCACTGCGCTTCACAAGAGATTAACTAATGCGTACATTTTTTCAATTAATTATTCCCTCACACTTTAATCTATTTATTTAATAAGAAAAACATCCAAAATTTCAATGATAATATACCTCATCTGAAATTATTGTAATTTCTAGAAAGAATTGACAAGCTTCTCAACGACTAAGAACTACCAAACCCCAAAATAACATAAAATATACCACCTGCCAAACAGCCATGAATTTTTCCTACTATTCACATAAATCTCAATTTAAAAATATTTATTTAGAAAGATACAAACCCAATAGTTTACTCTTCAGAAATCAAGAGTACGATTTAAAACACGGGTTCTTCATCAATTATCTATACTTTTGAATCGAAAAACAAAGATGGCGCTCAATCACATTCTGGATTGATTACATTTGAAATCTCAGAATTCAGATATAATACTATAGTAAAAACATAATAATATGTAGGAATATGATCGTAATCTTCTTTGATCAAGGAGTATGAAATTATTTAGTGATTCGGGCTTTCTGTCCTCAAAATTTGTTCAATAACCCCCTATACAGTTGGCTGTTGTCTCCTACGATTTTTTCGAAGGGGAAATCCATAATAAATATTTAAAAAATTTGCTGAATTTACCACGTTGTATTGATTTAATCAACCAAGGGTAGATTATAGGCAGCTATATAATTAATTTTAAGTATTTTGCCTTTTGTATAAGTGAATAATATATTTTTTTTTATATTGTAATATATATTATATATTTATTCTCTCATTTGTGAAATGTGTGTTAATTATTTTCTGTCAGTCTATTTATTCATATTATGGGACAGAAATTCCAATGAATGTTGTTATAGTTTTGCATTAACCAATATTTAGTTACTAAAGTATTATTTGAATTGCTGTTTTTATTATTGGCATTATCATTTTTCGTATTTTCCTTGGGTTATTTTTTCCCTATTTTATTTGTATTTCTTTGAATTGTGTATATTTTATTCCCTGCTATCCTGCCAAACTATATTTGTTTTTATAATATTTTTGGGTAATTATTATCTTTTAATGGAGAGTTTTTTGACCGTAGATATTATTATATTACTTTTTTTTGTTAGGGTTCGGTCAAGGTAGATCCAAAAAATATAATTTAAAAAATACACATTTTTTAAATTGTATTTTTTGTATCTACCTTGACCGAACCCCAACAAAAAAAAAAAAATCTAACAATTACCTTTTAAATATGATGTATTCATGGGAAATCTGCTTTGTTACTTTTCCGTGATTGCTAGTTCTTTTTTTCTTTTATTTTAGTTTTCTGTTTATTTTTCTCTTTTTATTTACTCTGAATAAGCCTGATTTGTGACCGCCTATTAATGCGAGTTTAGACTAGTGTAAACAAAACAATTTCGCCAGCGCGGGAATGTGAATGTTACAAACAAATGACTTTATGATCAGGTGACAGTAGCCCGCCAATTAGTGACTATTTTAAACAGTTTTTTAAGGAGCAAATATGTACAAGCTTGATTTATCTCATATAAATTTCTTCAAAAATTATGACTTTTGTAGTAAAATAACAGTATTACTTTCTTTTACAAATATGGTTAATAATATATTGCCACAAAGACGTTTTTTTTACATTATTACTTCTTATTAAACAAAGATATTTGCTATAATAAGGATATTAACAAAATAGAACATATTGGCCTAAGCTGGCCTTTACATGTTACGTCACAGTTTTGTTGTTATAAGGTCATTGGAATACTTACCTCATTGTACATGCTTTCAAGGAACCTATAAGCAATTTAAGAACTTTTTTATGTTATCTTTTATTTCCCTATTATTTGAAATTAATTACTTTTCATCTTCGTTTTACGCTATTTTCAAATATTATTTGGATTCCTCGAATCACCAGAATTAAATCTGGAACTCTGCCCTGCCTCGTTGATTGTTCCTTCCATTTTCTACCTCTGCAAGTCGTGTAGTTTATAGCCAGTTCTGTGTTTCTAGAAATCGTGCTAATTATTGTTTTTTTTCAATTGCCTTTACTCAATCTTGAGGTAATAATTATGGATTTATAGATTAATGAGATTTTATTATGATTTTTCTTATGATTAATGCTCATGATTGGTTGTAATGTTCCGTTACTTAACTGTACTGTTAAAGTATAATCTTTTTGTTCCGCTTTCCCGCTTCAATCTCTTAAAATATAAGTTTTTGATTCTATATATGCTCATCGTTCAACTTTTAATTCGATTTTTATTCTTTGAACAATTACAATAGTAACCTCTTATTTGTTTGGTATAACCTAAACCGGCCTTAATGTTTTTTTGGGGGAAAAATCAAGCTCTCTCTACTGTGTTTGTGAAGTAACCTTATTTCTAACCTTATTAACTGTCAGTTGTAAAATTACATGAAGTAATTTTTTATAATGTTCCTTTTTATCGGTTTACCCATTATATTTCATTTCACTAAATGAAGTCTTTATTCTTATTTTTAAAAGTTATAAATGTTTTGCAATTTTTATATTGACTTACTTCTGTGTATATTTATTATGTTGAATTAGTCCCCAAAATTGTATTTAAGTTTTGATAGTGTTACTTTTAAATTTACAGAGTATCTTGAGCAATACCGTAAACAGAATTGTTGATACATAATCATGAACACTATTTCAATACATCATGTACTAAATAACACAGTATTGTTCATTTTCATGACTATTCAGTCCTAAATAACTGACACATGTTAAGTTTCTTTTATTGCGATGATCTTTTAAATAAGAATGAGGTTGCGAATATAAACAATTCATGTTTAAAAAAGATATATTCCGTACTTTCCTTTGTAACAACCCAAAGGGTTATTCTGATTTTTTCTGTTAAATGTTAGTTTTCAATTTTAGAAACTCATTTGTTTCTTTTTCAAAAGAATGAAACAAAATAAATGTAACTAATCGAAACTATTTAGTCCAAAATTTTTATCTGATATTTTGGGAGGGACATTTTGTGGCTTCTGACTTAAGAGTACAATGTGTGCAGAATTTGTGTCCAGTTTTATCATATCTGATAATTAGAGGATGTTGTTCGATTATCTCACATCTGATTCCTTTGTTCTTTTTAATTAAAATAAAGCATTCTTTGCAGGAGTTTTGACTAAAAATGTCAGGAATTGCTATTTCCCGGCTGTCTGAAGAGAGAAAAGGCTGGCGAAAAGATCATCCATTTGTAAGTTAGAATTTATTTCCTATTTTTTGTATTTCATGAATAATAACAGTTTGTAATTATATATTATGTATACTGTTCACATATATTATTATATAGCAGCATATATTATCATTATATAAGCTGGCGACTTTAAGTTTAAATCACTTTAGCAGCAGTATTCTAGTTACCTTAAGACTTCTTAATTAATTTTTGGAATTCAAAATTAAATTAATTTTAAAATTTATAAATATATACATATTTTGTATGTACTTACCATGGTGGTTGATTTTATGTATAAAATTTAGGGTGCAATATTTTTCACCTCTACTCATACCTTGGTATGCTAATAATAAAAGTCTGTCAGGCAGGAGCTGCTTCAACTTAGTGAATTCCTCAGTATTGCCGTTGTGGAATATTTTTGTATGAACTTTTCATGCCATGTAAACTCATCACACTCATCGACTAATTTTATATGAATAAACAAACCTATGTTGAGCTTTTTGTACTGAATTAAATATTGTGCTTGCTAGGTGCTAAATACTTTTTTACTTGTATAAGGGATTGCAGATATTCCCCACCCATTCATCTGATTTTAATCTTTACTGAACTCAGCCTTTCAATTACATTTAAAAGGGCTATGCCAAATTTTATTCATAAAGAATTATGGTTTCTAGAAAAAAAAATTTTTAATTTATGTTTTAGGTTAAAAAGCCCACTCTTAATTGTTCAATTTCACTCTGTAACTACTAAATTATTTCTTTTATCAATAAATATATCTGTGTTCAGTTTCATTATTCTGATCTAAATATGCTTTCTGCATTAGCGGAATGCTTTATACCCAGATTTGAAATTTCATGCAGTTCCCCATTCCTATTGGACTGATTTTGCCCAATAGTGAGTTTAACCTTTTGTTTTGCATTTATGATAAATCAAAATGTAAAATTAAGTTTTATTTTCATTAAGAAAAATTAAGAATTGGCCTAAAAAGCATTGTAACACACACACACACGCACACACACACACACACACACACACACACACACACACACACACACACACACGCACACACACACACACACACACACACACACACACACACACACACACACACATATATATACACAAACACATACATATATTAATAATAATTTTGATAATAATTGAAAACTAGCCTGTAGAACTTTTACAATCACCCATATCAATGTTTGTATATGCGGGTCTAGTTGATAGAATCCAAGAAAATACAAAAAAAAATTGTAGTGTGTATTTCAAAATTTTTGCGGAGACTGCTCGCTCTGTAACAGAGAGTACTTAAAAGAAAGTGTTCTATAAATTCATTAAATTTAATTCCATAATTTTTTTTCTTTAAGAAAAATACTTTTAGGATTGGTGTTTTCATGATGTCCAACAATTATCGATTTAAAATATTATATGTGACTTAAGTATTTATTTGGAGCAATAAATTTTAAAATATAAAATTTATAGATCTTTAAAATTGTTTTTAAATTTATAAATGGGATGCCAGATTAGCCATAGGGATCTATTTGGGTTTTCAAACCTTACAATGCAGATCTTAAGCCTATGTTAAAGAAAGAAAGAAGACGAAACAGATGCTTTATTCTTAGATTTAAGTCCCATTGAATTACAAAGAAGTCACAGCTGATAGCATAGCTGATTCTGACCTATTACTTAAATAAAAATTACTAGTGGAAATAAACAATAAACTAAACATATAAAATATTTCCAATGTGATAATGAAATTATAACTTATTGTACAAGTAAGGAAATATGAGGAGGAAGTATTAAAAATAAAAATGACGATATAGATAGGGTAATATATAGAGGTATCGACTTCCAAATACTACAGGATCTCACTGGAAGGAGAGACTAAATACTGGGTATTTAAGGTGGAGGATAAAGATCGAAATTTTGAGAATGGATGGATCCCTAACCACCACTGGGCATAACCATTATGACTTGGAGTTGACCTCTGTGACTTGAGCGGTTTTTTAGATAACTCAAGCCCATCCCGTTGTGACCCTTATTACTTGAACTGGAGATAAAATATTATTTAAATGTTTCTGTTTCTCTCGGATACCAAGAGTGCATGTGAACTGAAACTCACATGAAATTAAGATTATCCTTGTTAAATTGCATAACTTATATATTTGAAAGAAATTTATTTTTTATTTTAAAGTAATAGAGACCGCATATTGTTAATTGGTTTCTAAAGAAAGAAAAAAAAAATTAATAAGGCCATCAAAATTTTAGGAAGAATTAATAATTTTGTGAAAGGAAGTTACATGAATGGAGAGAGGGTTATCAGGAATTTTAGGAGGTCTTGGCAGTTGAAGAATTTGTAACCAAAAAAGTTTTTATTTTAGCCAAAGTTTCGGCCTGAATTTCAGGGTAAATAGGGTGATGGGAAGAGAGAGACTCCTGCTCAACAGTGTCTATATCATGAATTAATGTAACTAATATATAACTAGTCATTAATTAATGTAACTAACTAATTATTAATTAACTAATATAACTCAGGAAATAATAAGGAAGTTAGAAGAATTAAACCATGTCCAAGTTTATAAATAAATGTCAATTCAAGGAAACAGTGCTATGGTTCAGTTTTTTATATGGACTCATGTGGATGTCAATCAATCTATGTGTCTTAATTGTATTACTCAGAATCAGTCTGGTAATACAAAAAAATATTTAATAAATTCACTCTGTTATTTAGTTTTATGCTGATTACAGTTTAAAACTACAAACTGTTGATAAGATTGATTCAAACAATTTAATTAAGAGGAGAGTTCTCAAAGAAGAAATGGCTAAAAATGATAAATTTTTAGAGATTTTATCTTCACATATCACCTTTATCAAATTAATGAAACTTTCTTCAAGGTTAGAGGGAGAAGAATCATGGTGGAGCGTATAGTATCTATAATATTTTTCATTTTACTCAAATATGTGCTACATTGCTCTGCAGTGGCTGGCTGGATTAAAGTTTTCATATATTCTCTTTTATTGACATATGCATAAAGTTGGTGTAGTTAAAAGATAATATTTGTAAAATATAATTTCTAATATTTCTGTTTTATAAATTTTTTTATGAAAAGGCATATTTTAGAATGCAAAAAAGACTTTTGAGGACCCCTCTAGTAGTCATCTTGAGGCAACCCTTAGCAGCTTTTTATTTTAATTGTATTTTCTTGTTTTTAGTTTAAATTAAAACTTCATTGTTATTTAATCTGACCATTGCTTATTAAAACTATTTGACTATGCTTTTAAATTTATTTATACCATTTACCCTTTGTCAATATATGATTTTGCTGTGGTATTGTTAAAAATAAATAAATAATTATGTTGTAGGGATTTGTGGCAAGGCCCTCCCGAGCACCAGATGGGACTCTGAACCTCATGAACTGGGAATGTGCCATTCCTGGTAAGAAAGGGGTAAGTTTTAATTTCTGTAATTTACAACTTCTCTATCTTTATTAATGCATCACTTCTTTGTCATTTTAGAAGATTTCCCTTTATAAAATCAGTCTATTATTGTGGAGGTCCTTCTTGAGAGGAGATACAAATTTGAATATACTCTAACAATTTTATCATCCTCATTATCAAGAAATCAAATCAATTGACAACTGTTAGGCTTTTTTTTTTTTTTAATAGATAAAAGGGAATTAAAAACTAAGTACTAATTGCTCTTAAATCAATAGAAATTATTAAAATGAAATTAGTAAGACTTGAGAAATACTAAGAAAGAAGACTAATATAATTGAATAAACTGATTAATAATACAAATTATTAATGAATACAAAAATTTGTATACATAAATTTTTAAAGAAATAATCATAATCTAGTGGAAATTAAAAATCATTCCTTGAACATCTTTATAAACCTTTCAGTGGCTAGTTATTTTATTAACTATTATTATTATTATTATTATTATTATAGCAGAGACGATTTTCTTGTTCTAATTAATTACATGAGAGCTTTGAATACCTGTCAGAATGTGTAAGGTTACTGTTGAGGCTATGTCATGTATGAGTTCTATCTTGGGTTAGTACTGACTGCCTCCCCGCCGGTGAACATCTAGTTTGTGTTACTAGCTCCTTCATCAAATTATATTTATAGGTTGTAGAAAGTGTTATGCACAGAAAAATTACAGATTTTGAGATCTAAGTGTACTTGACAAGTGTGTAAAGTTTGACGGAGTTATGTACCCAACATCATCCACAATTCAGTGAGTTATGTTATGTTATTTTTCAATAACCAACCCCAAGCGAGCAGGCAGGACTCAGTCATGTCAGTCTTATCTGCCTCCTCCCTCACTAGGCAGTCTACAGTCAGTAGGAAACTCTACAAGTCTACAGACAGAGGCAACAGTGAGTTTAAGACTCTCTTACTGTCAGTGGTCGTGGCCCACTGTATCTGTACAGGGCTCTTGTACTTTGGGTCTCTGGTTCAAGACCAATTTTTTTCTTCTTTTTTTTTTTCATTTAATGCCTAACGACGGGAGGTAATTACTTCCATCAAGTGATAACCAGTGGTAGAAAAGACAAGCAAAGGGGGGGACCAATGACTCCTCCAAAGGACAAGAGGAGACACCGGTCAGCGACCAGTACCTCTTCCAAGCAAAATAGTAACCAGCCACCCTGCACCAGCATCTCACAGGTAGTAACCTCACAGTCCTACTCCAGAGTCCCTCGCCATCCCAATCTCTGGAGCAGAATTCCCAAACAGAAGAAAGGCGAAAATAAAGATTCTGAACCAGCCATTCCTCGAGTAATTCGACTTCTGCCTATTTTTGTGAGGAATCTCAATGACGATAGACATAAGTGTTGCCAGCTGTACAAGAGAGTTGGGCCTGTCCTATATACGATCCTATATATATGATACGAAAATAATCCCTGACAGCCCAGATACCTATTGAAAAATTGCCCAGGACCTCAGGGAAAAGATTGTGCAACACTACACTTATCAGCTCAACTCAGAGAGAGCTATGAGAGTGGCGATTCTACATCTCCACCACACTAATACGCCTGACTAGAGAGGAATTGACTGATCTAGGATTTAGTGTAAGGAATGTCATAAACTTGGCCATGATCCGATCCCAGAAAATACCTCTGCCTTAAAAACTCCTGCTACTGTTCTTTGTGAACCTGAAGCCTATACCCAACGATCAAGACATCTACAGCTTGACCTTGCTTTGTCATTGCAGAACAAGAGTTGAGAAACCTCGTACATCCTTGTCATAGACCAGGAGTGTGGGCACACCACAGCATACTGCCAATGCTCTCCATTGTGTCAAATGTGTAGGCACTCATACCAGTGCCAATTGTCCTAAGTTCCGAAACACTCCAGCCACTTGCGCACTGTGTCAACACAACCACACCTCCAACTATCAGGTCTACAAAGAACTGAAACAGCTAACACAGCATCGACCACAGACAGCAGCTGAAGTCCGTAGAGTAGTGCCCTGCAGAGTTATTGAGTCAGAACTGTTCTATGCTTGAGTAACATGACCAACTCAGGATGAGCCCAGACAAGATGAGCCACAATCACTATGTCAATCTCCTTCTAGGAGGGAGCAACCGTCTATCTCCAATGTCCCAACTCTTCCTTGAGTAAGAGTTGAATGATCTCCACATCTTACTTTACTCCTGCATCTATCTTCTGATTTCCTATTCCGTTTCCTTATTACACCAGTCATATCTTTCCTGACAACTTTGTTCACCAAAATTACCCTACCAACATCTAAACCATGATTCCCCTTCTCAAGAAATGTTTTTCTGTCATTCAGAATGCTAATGGCATTCTGAAACATACTGATGAACTCAAACCGGTACTTGATGAAAAAAATTAAGATGTAGTATTACTGACAGAAACATGACTTACTAAACAAAATGATCTAAAAATGATGGGCTACCACACTTACAGAACAGACCATCCTGACAGACGAGCTCATGTTGGAACTACACTTCTTATCAAGAAATATCATACCCATCATGTTTTACCCTCCAGTCCCTTGAATCCACAATATTGTCTATTCCTATATACACATCTCTTATCACACTTTCAGCAGTATATTGTCCTCCAAATTAGCCTATTACTACACTACAATTTTTCACATCCTCAAAGACCTTAGTCCCCGTTTCCTTGCCAGTGGAGGCAAGAATGCAAAACATTTGCAATGAGGATCGAGAACGACCAACTCTCGTGGTCGTGCTATATGTAATGCGGTATTCACCACTATTAGTCCTTCCTATTCCTTTTATAGGTCCTCTGATGCAAACTCCTTTCATCATATCCTAGACTTCTTCATTTGCAAAACCTTACTCCACTTCATTAAATTCTGCTTCGAATTTAAATGAACTCTCTTCTGATCACAGCCCAGCTCTCCTAACATTATCTTTTACTCCTATCTTCAAAAATTGCCTCCCTGCCTCATTATGGACCAGTCTATTGGGCCTTGTTTAGAACTCTCATAGAAGTGTCACTTGACCTCGGAATTTCTCTGAAGACCTCTGACGAACTAGATAATGCTGAACATTCCTTTACCATGAACATCATATGTGCCTTTACCATGAACATCATAGTCTGCACATTCCTTTACTAGATTCAATGCATATGTCTAGCTAATCTCAATCCAAAATTTACTGAAAACCACTTCCAGATTCGCTTATAAAGCCCATCATAGCAAAACGCCGCTCAAGGGCATTGTTCCAAAAATAAAGGCTTTCCACAGATCACAAAGACTTTAATCGTCTTTCCAGCCTCATAAAATAATCCTTAATGCAAAATTTACCAATAAGAAATCCCAACTATTGAATGAAAACATTCATGTGGTGATATTGTTAATGTAATTTATTATGAATACCATTCATGGCTTTGATATGAACTTCTGATTATTGACTCTCCAAGCTGTTCTCTGATGTTAAAGTGGTGTTCCAGTAATGTGACATATGTGTGATGCATGAAAATTCTGAAGTAATAACTTCAGTATACTGAGTAAAACAGAAGCGCTAGGGATACAAAATTTTTTTTTTAAAACACGGATATTTTTTGTGTCCAGGTACTACATCCTTCTAGCTTCGAGCAACTGACTGATATATTTTGATACTCCTCTCCCGCCATATATTAATGCAGTCATGTAAAAGCCAAAACTGACAGAAATTTCTACATGTTTTTAAAATAAATTTACATAATTAAAGGTTTTGTGATACTTTTTGATGATAATTTTTCTATAACAACTCTTCATTCTATTTGATCTGTTCATGTTTATTTATTATTATTAAATTAATTATNGTCAAGGTAGATCCAAAAAAAAAAAATACAAATTAAAAAAAAAGTGTATTTTTACACTTTTTTTTTTAATTTGTAATTTTTTTGGATCTACCTTGACCGAACCCCAACAAAAAAAATCTAATAATAATATCTACGGTCAAAAAAACTCTCCATTTGAATAAATAATAATTACACGATTTTGACAGTATTGCCATATTTCCAATTAACACATATATGAACACTCTGTTACTTAAGATGTACCTGATATATATTATTATATTTCTTTTATATAACTGTAATACTATCCTTAGTGGTATTTATTTATTCTTTATATATTGGTTTAGCAGTGTATTTTATCTCATTTAATGAAAGGAGAGACCGACTATGATTCCTGCAATGGAGCAACAGAACAAACGAGATATGAATAGCTAAATTGCGGGTGCTGTTAATCTTTTCATACCATTTTCGCAATTTGAGAAAGACAACTTAACGGAGCCTATATGACGCAATAGTCCCCCTCCCCCCACCACCACGGCCTAACCTAAATACCAGAGACGGCTGGAGAGATCACGAGATGTGAAATCGAACGTTTCATAAACCATAGCTTTGAGCTAGTCTTGAGTTTCGTGAGTTTGTCGATAAACGTCCTCTCCTCCCATAGAGTTTTCCAGCTTAGTCACACTGATTAGCTTATCTCTTGATCATTATCAATCATTGATCTGCCATTGACAAATCAATGTCGCGTCATTTAACTTTGCGTTTTTCCTGACTCCACTCAGACTACATCTGGGTTTAAAAAAAAAAAAAAAAAAGTTCTGCTTCAACATTTTTTATTAATGCTGCGATGGTGTTCGTATTCGCCTGTATAACTTAATGTAAACCACTATATCAGTGGAGTTCATCACTTCTTGGTGAATATTGCCATATATATATAGTTAGCCGGTAAGGCAAACTAGCATAACAGCTTAAAATATATTCATTCTGATTTTATACATATAGGAGGACCTTGAATATGTTCATATGGTGGGTTTTCTGTAAGTGTTCACTCATCTATGTTGTCACCTGTATATTAACTGATCTAATAAATCCGGAATCTTTTTTTTTTTATACCCAGGGAAACGACAGAGCACTAACCATAACCAGGAGGGAACACAATAACCTCCCGCTGGTACATTGGCGCTACGACTAGCGCACTCTAGCAGGGATATTATGAACTAATAGTTCCTTTTAAAGGATTAGGGAATGGGATTCGAACCCATACACCAGGTAGTTTGTGTGGGTCGTTTTCATGCATCAGTGTCTCATATTTGTTACTTATGCTTCTAGAATAGAGATTCTGACTTTCTATTAAATTTCCATTATGTACTTTCTATAAGAATGTGTGTTGTTTAATGCATGTGTCAGCTGTATTATTGCGAAAAAGATAAGAATTGTTTCCCTGAAGACAATATTGAGTACAAAAAAGAAAGGTCGACAATTGACACAGTAAGATTTCTTGTAGATTGTTTTTTCCACTGTTGGTTTTTTTTTTTTTTTTTTTGTTTGTTGGCGATTGTTTCTAATTCCTTATAGCTATTGACTTGCATAGATCCTTGATTGATCAGTGCATTTTGTTCATAACAAAACTATCCTATAAATTTAATGATACGTTACCTGCGAATGAAAAAAAATACAGGGACTATTCCTTGGCTATAGGGCCATACTTTTGAAAGTATGATTTTTTAAAAGTATATTTCTAGATGGTGCTTAACGCTTTGAGGTACACATTAAAGAACTGCTGGTGTCCATTAAGCACTATTTACCTCATAAAAACGCTTGGGAGATTAATAAATCATGACCTATTTTGAATTGTTCAATTCATACATGACCTATGTAATTCTACTCCGGTTGTTAAATTGACATGCTTCATATGATTTCGCCTTTGTGTGTAGTTTCTAAATGAATACATAAAAGCATGGCTCACGACAGAAAATATAATTTTATACAATGCATGACCTGGAAATCACCTTTATTTTGCTATAAAAAATTAGAAAATTATGTTATACAAACAGCGAAACTATTAAATGAGCTACTGAAGGATGTAAAGTGTGTATACCAATATATCCTTTCGATAAAGTAATTATTTATTACTTAAAAACCGACTGATCTCATTCTATTGAAAATTTTAAATGTGTTAAATATCGAAATTTGTATGTCTGTGAGGAGTTTATTTGTTAAGGCAATACAATATTTATTATTATTAAATTAATTATTAAGACTTTTAATGCAAATATAGAAATTTATCAGTTTTTTTCCCCATATTTTGCTAGACCCCTTGGGAAGGGGGTTCGTACAAGCTGAGAATGATCTTCAAAGATGACTATCCATCGAGTCCTCCTAAATGCAAATTTGAGCCTCCTCTGTTCCATCCAAATGTTTACCCATCAGGTAAGGTTACTTTTCACTGCTTTTTATGAAATTTGCCTGCAATGCCTTACTACTCTTTTTCTGCAGGCACTGTCTGTTTGTCATTGCTTGATGAGGAGAAAGACTGGCGTCCTGCTATCACTATTAAGCAGATTCTCCTCGGGATACAAGACCTTCTCAATGAACCCAACATCAAGGACCCTGCCCAAGCTGAGGCATACACTATTTATAGGTACCCAAGCCATTCAACTCCATAATACTAATCTTTTCAAATTATTGAAAATAATAATGAAAATAATCTGCAGCTCTCATTTACCAGTCTTATTATTTTTAAATTACTTCTATTTTATATGTTTATGTTTAATGCTTCCATTTGGTTATTCTATCATCTTAAAGGTTTATCTGTAAGAAATATATTTTTAAACCTTTCTTTAGATTGACATGTTAATGCCACATCCAATTAGCAAAAATTATAAAATTTTATGACAGTAGGTTATGAGTATTTCAAAAGAATTGATCCAAGATATTTTGAGGGAGTGTTGGCTTGAGCCAACAATTTACTGATTGCACTAAGTTATTGCCATACTGCAGGACAGATAAAGTTGGAAAGACTATAAGGAGCAAGAAGTACAACCTTAATTAGTTTATCTACCAGTGAGTGAAAAGCTTCAATCTTTTCTGTCGCAGCAGTGACTTCTTCTCCAATAAAGGGTGGTATGCAGTGTTCATGCTTTCAAATCCAGGGTGGTTTGCATTGTTCATGTTAAGTCCAAACATCTGCTTTTTTTTTTTTTTTTTTTCCAAAAGCTTTTATCATTTTACTTAGTGAGATTAGTGAAGAACTTTTAACTTTTACGGTTTGTAATTATGCCAGTTAATTTTCTCTTATATTAGTTTATCAAGTGGTGTAGAGTTGTAACTTTTTTGTGTTGCCTGCGTTACTTGGGGTGTTCTAAACTTTGCTTCGTCAAGACACTTGTAAAGCTATTGCCATTAATAATTTCTACATCATTGTGAGATGGCACAAGTGCCTCAATATTGCTGGTAAATCTAGAAGTTTCTGCCATTTATGTTGGATATTTTCTATCCAAATTACTATTGTGCTTTTAAGTTTGAGATCACATAATAACATTTTTGGGTAACTTAAAGGCTATTCCCAAAAATGTGGAAAAGAATGCATATTCTATAATAATAGCGATCCTATAATTATAGAATAGGATATCTAGCCTTTGTGAAAATAAGTGATCGATTAGTCCAAAAATCATTCTCCCCTAATTGGCATAAGAGGGCTCTGATCTTTGCACTAATCTATAACGGCAAATATCCCTTAGCCTGGTTAGTTTTTCATTGTCCACACTTGTAAGTCCTTCTTGTTTAATGCTTAAATTATAAAAGAAAAAGGGAAGTATAAATGAGTAAATATTTAGAGAAAAAATATTATTCTAATTAACTTATGGAAGAAAATGTAAAACAAGTCCTTGACTTAAAGAAAATGAAAGTGTTTGAAAGAGAGATAATAAGAATGATATGTAGCGCAACACAAGAGGCTGGTCAGTGGAGAATTACAAGCAGTCGATAGCATAAAATGGTGAAAATTTGTTCTGGAAGCATGAGTCTGCTAGACCTGCAGTACTAAAGAATTTTTGCAAACTATGTCTGGTTATTTTTACTACTATTTGTTAAGTTCATTTCTAATTAACAGGAACTTACTGATTGTGAGAAAAGAGAAAATTTTTTATTACATATTTTGTAGGCTAGAGGAATTATTATGATTGTTTTTCTTTTACTATTGACTAACTATTATAAGATAATTGTTTTACATTTTTTTCCCTGAGGCTCTTACTTTAAATAGTTTGGCTGGTACTGCCTCACTGGTTAAGGGATGTGCCTCATTTGTCAGCTTAGTACTGATTGTGAAACTTTTTCTATTTGCAGCCAAAACCGGATTGAGTACGAGAAACGAGTGAGGGCCCAGGCTCGAGCTATGGCTGCCATTGAGTGAACCTCAAGCATCTTCTGTGGCAAATCTCACTGTCATTCAATTAAAGTCATTTCCACTTGGGGTTTTCTTGTTCTGTCAAAAAATATCTGTATGTCATAAAACTATCTAAATTATTTTTATTAGTTAATTTTACTATTAAATACTATTTTGTAAATATTTTTTCCATTGATAAAAGTTGTGCAGCATCCCTTGTTCTTTCCCTCAGTTTTTTTTATGGGATTCCACAACATAATTTTAATTAGGCTAGACTTTTATAGTATTATAGGATACAGGAGATGTACATATGTAAGAAACTCTTTGTAATTTTATTGTCAGCAGCACCATAAAGTAAAGAATAATAAATGAACCAACCATACATTTTGCAAACAGGTAATATTTAATATTTTATAACAGCATTTGTTTAAATTTATTTTCTTATAATGATATAATCATAAGATGCTCTTATATTTTGTACAAGTCATGCTATCTATAACTGAAAGTCTCCCATATAATGTAATTTTATCTCAACTATGTTAAATTGAAATTGATTTTGTTTTATGCTTTCTGGAATACAGTTTGACATTAATTTATAATAATATTTAAGTACTTCTTAAAATTAATTTTAACTCCTATTATAATCCTCCTTATTACTATTTGAAACCAGTTAATTGTGGAATTATGACACATTTATTTGATCATTCCCTGAGGGGTTTATTTCTTTATTTAAGTGTTGACTAAATTTTACTGGAGGTTTGAGGCATGTCAAACTACGTTCCTGAATTGAGGGTGTTGTTGCATTCTTGAGTGTGACCCAGTGTAAAATAATTATGTAAATATACACTATACGCCTGTCTCCTATAACTTATTCTGGCATGCATTCAGTTCTCTGATTATTATTTTGTATTTTTCCATTTGTTATTTTGATACACTGTGTTTTTAAACTGTTCTTTATCAATTAAAGGTACACATTTTGTAAATATGCTAATTCTTCCTAAACCTCTTTCTCTTCTAGAAAATAATGTGTTAGTCATAAGTGAACTGCATTTGAAAATAAGCCTTATTTTTGATGTATTACTATTAGTTAATAAGAAACAATTGGTTGATTAGTGGTGAAAAGTATTTTCAAAGTATCAAATAGTTTGCTTGGGTCAAAAAAAAAAAAATTGGTAAACCACTCACCATTATCATAAGTCCCAATTGCAAATTCCAAGTTTAGTTTGAAGATTTCTGAAGTAAGGGAACCTCTCCACCCTTAAAGGTTATATTCTATTAGGAAAATGAATATATATGAATATTCATATATATATATATATATATATATATACACACACATATACACCTGCATTTGCTTAGAGCATGTCCCTTTTTTTTTAATGTTAGCCTCCCTTTCAACCACTAGGGTCATGTTCATCATCTACTGGTTGCCCTCCCATTCTAAACATACATGGCTCAGAACCAGCTTTCATCATTTATAAATTAAATTTTGACTTGGGCAGAATTTGAACCGACAGTTTCCGGATTGTGAGACCCAAACGGTAATGTTCTTTAAAAATTTGTTCTAGTATATGTATTAAATTTTGAACAGACCACATTTTCATCTTCTATACAGGAAAAAAAAGATTTAAAAAAATATTCAAGTTATGCCAACAAAAAATATGGGACATAGTAGTGTAAAATATAATTTTCTTTCTCTTATATTCTTTAAAATGTTAACAAAAAATGAATATAATAGTTCTAAATGTTCTATAGCACAGAGGATTTTAACAAAACTAGTCCTGCTAGAGGCCATAGGAGCTAGGGGAAACAAAAGGATATGTTAATTTATGACTTATGGCATATTAGAGATGAGTGGTCAGTGAATTGGCTGCAGTCTATGAGTGGCCTTGACATGTGCTATTTAATTTTATAATGTAGCCCTTGATCCCGAAAGCTCTTAGCCTTTAAAAGGAAAATATTTTTCAAGTATGAAAATTTTGAATTTATTTATTTTCTTTAGAGAATATAATTTCCAAGGGTTTAGGAAAATCCTTTATTTTAAAAAGTCTTAAAACTAACTTTAATATTTAATATTATTTTATATTTTAATATTTAAGGAAAATGGTTGAGAGAAATCATTTTTGACGAGTAAGAAGGAATTTTGAGGGAACCTTAATTGAAATGTCAGTATCTTCATTATCATTAGTATTATTTCAATCAATGTTAAATCACCTGCAACACATCTGTTAAATTTATGTTCTCCAATGTTCATAATGTACCTAGCTGGGCATCAGGTTCCATCTGCTCTGTGTGAACTAGACCCCAGTCTTTCATCAAAATTTTTCTGGGAAGTGGCCCACTGTCGTCCTGACTTAATGAGATGACCAAATCGTATTCCTACAAAATTCTAAGAGCTAGTCATTGGTTCCCTCACGCATTCTGGATACAGACTACTCCTAATGTATTCTTGTGAATTCATCTTCCAAAAATGCTTAAAGCTAACCTTGGAAAGAGCAGCATTTTACCGTATGTCCACACATACCTAATGGTACGATCATATATTCATTCCGATCTTCATTTATGACCAGTCTTACCCTACTTTATAAGTCCAAGAATGCATCTCTTATAGCTGAGAAAGACTTTCCCACCATACCATCAGTAAAGCCCAAGTTTATCATTGAAGAATGGAGTATTGAACTTCCCACGAAGTGCTCTCCCTGAATACTATTTGTCTGAAAATCTATTTGGAAGATAAAGCCTGATGATAGGGCCTTGATAAGCCAAGGTCATTAGCCTTACATGGTCTCCTCCTTAAAATAGGGCTTTAATTGCTTCAAATTAATTGTTGGGCATCCCTTCTCTTTATCATTTCCCAAGATAAGATATTGCTTTTTCAGCAGCTCTACGAAATTTAATAACTCTATAGGTAAACTATCTGATCCTGAAGTGTTCATAAGATGCAATGAACTAATACACTTCCTCATCTGGAGACAAGTCTCTCGGACATATTATCCAATCCCGAGAGATAAATGGAGTGGAATTTCCATTTGTTAGGTATTCTGCCATTATCTATTCATAGACTTCCTTTTAAATCTATGCTTCATTCATGTGTCTTGAAAAGCTTGTGCTAGACGCCATATTAAGTTCCTGGCTCCACTGATGACCCGCCTAAAACATCTTCAGCTTCTTTTTTTTTGCCACCTTCTATTCTTTTTTCAGTAAATATTAAAAATCGATATAACCTAAACCAGTTAATTTTATAGATATGAGACTGAAGATTTGCCTGGAACCTAGAAATGATTGAGAATTCCCAATAATTTGTAGCCCCAATTATCAATGAAACAAAAAAATCTCTTTGCAGAATATTAAATAAACATCAGAATATTCCATTTTGTATTAGTTATTTAATAAAACCCTCGGAGTAAAGAGAATGTTGAGGCATCACTCTTATGCAAGAAGTTCATGCATAGTAAATTGTTATTAGATGATTTAGTTGGGGTTCGGTCAAGGTAGATAAAAAAAATACAAAATTAAAGAAAGTGTATTATTTTAAAATACCCTTTTTTTAAATTTGTATTTTTTAAAATCTACCTTGACCGAACCCCAACTAAAATCATCTAATAATAATACCTATGGTCAAAAAACTCTCCATCTGAACATAGTAAATTGTCCCTTTACATGGTAGCATAATATTTAGTTGCTAAATTTGAGAGGTTTTCCGTGATTAAAGAAAAAGAGAACACCTAAATTTAAAAATAACTAATTTGTGATTTGGATATCTAAGTTCTTAACAGAAATTCAGAATTTTTATAATAAACGATTAAGTATCCGCTAGTTTTACCTTTTTTAATCTTTTTATTTATTTATTTAAAAAGGAATGGAGAAATGTTATAGATCATGCATCATACATGGTTGTGAGAATGATTACCAGGCCCGGAGGTAAAAGTAATCAAATCTCATATTTCCCTTATAGGTTTTTGGTTGTAATTAGCATTTAATTTATTTCCTAATTTTTCTTAGTTTACTACATCCTGGGAGAGTCTTTTAATAGATTTAGGGAGTGTATTTCTTTTATTTAGGGAAAGGACCTGCTTTTCAAATTATTTATCTTCAGTGATGAATAATAATTAATATAATAATTTTCAATTTATTTAATTTACATGTAAAATGGTTATAATCAGTTTAATTAACTGGCAATAGACAAATGATGTACCATATATATTGTATATTTACCCATTTCTGACCTAAATGCATCACTTGTACATGAGAAACCACCACGATGACATGCATGCAGGAAACAGCACCTGGACTGGTATTAATTTCAGTATCTGACAGGAGCTGTGGGGTCTCCCGAAGTTCGTAGTTAGAGCAGGTTCAGATTATGAAAACGTTAAGGATAGGTTAGGTGGATCAAGGGGGCCTTTAGAAGACTATTCCGGAGGAGAAGGGCAAGGGGTATTTGTACCGGGACAATTGTCATTGTCATTCCTCTCGAAGATCTCAAGGACCAGCGTCTGAACCGCGGGTGAGTCGTGAAAACGGCTGTACATGAGTTTTGTGTATTGATGGTGTATTGAAGTGCGAGATTGAGCGAAGGAACCTCAAAAGTCCTCAGGATGGGCCATAGCTAAAGCACAGGCTGCTCTTCACGGCCTACTTGATCATTTTCTTGACCTTCAAAAGCCGCTCTCCTTTAAAGACCTTCCTTTAAGCGTGCTCTCATTAGAATCGGGTGAGTCTGGAATATGTGATCATATGTGGAACCAAATATTTTCAATATAATGTCATGGAAATCGGGTTGAGGCTCACGTTTGCCCGAGATTTCAAATTTTTCTTCATTGGCACGTCCCAAAATTCCTTAAAGTAAATGTTGAACAACTTTTGCAACTGAATGAATTTAGAAAAAATGTATTGAATCCTCGCTACGTCATCGATGGTTGAAAAGTTTAGTGGAAGATGTCTTGAGCTATACGCTGTACTATTGAGCAGCTATACAGTAGTTGAAATATCTGACCCTGAATCGTGCGATCGTAGGGTCCTGTTTTTCCGGCCATTCTAATTCAATGAAAATATATTTTGGATCTCCTCGTTACCAGGGAAATTTGTGTGAAGTTTGTAATAGAAAGTGTCCGGTGGCTAGCTCATTCCTAAGACAGAATTGTATGTACCGGATTTGATATTAGATGGAGTTGAGGTCGGTCCCCCTCGTATCGGAGGGCCGGACGTGGGTGGTGGGGAGCTCGGCACCGATAAGGCCCCTCAGTCCATGACAAGATGTTGATGTATCTGGCTTCCCTACTGCTCGCCACCGCCTGCTCCGGACACAGCTCCGTCCATGACGCGGAACACGAGTACGGTAAGAGTGAGCGTGTATCACGAGGCATGCTTCATGTACAAGTGTCCCTTTGTTTGATGCAGGTGCCTGTCCATAGGCCCGTCAAAGGTGCAGAACGACCTTCTGTTCTAGTGGGAATATAGTAAGTTAAATAAACACAGCTTTAGATACCTTGAGTCTCAATATGAAAAGGCTAAATTCCAGAACATAATTACTCCAAATAAAGATATAATATAAATCCTAGCAAGTCAATGATACGGCAGTGGACTCGATTATTCTAGAGAACAAAGCAAGTCGAAGCAGGCTGTGTTTTTCAGAACTTACATTAGCTTGCATTTTGCAACATTTTACAAGACTTTTGAAATTTGATCCAAATATTGGGGAAATTTTCAAATAACATAAGTTATTGAAATATCATTCAAATTTAGAATTACTGAATTGGTAAATTAATGCTCCTTACGCACAAATAACATTGTATTATCATAGCACCAGCTTAAATAATGTCTTACGGTAAACTTGGCTACGGTCACTTTTTTTCAGCAACGTAACTTATGCAAAATAATTGGTCAAAGTCAATGGTTATTTAATAGTGAAGCTTTTGGTTTTCCATGGTATAAGTAAATATCTGTAGAAGGTTGAATAATAATCGAAAAACGGAACAGTCTTAGAGTGAATATCACTGACTTGAAAATTAAATTCTTTAAAAGTTTGTAAAATAAAAGAATTTAGGAAATGGGTATTTTTTATTTTTATTTTAAGTATTTACCCCTTATTCACAATTTTACCATAGCAAGCTTCCATTATCACCCAATTCCTGTCGTCGGGCTCTAATCCCTCCCGGGTAAATTGGGAAATTATAAATTAATTTTATTTTATAAATTGGGAATACACATAGATATTAAACATATACATTTTTTATTTTCTTGTTCCTATGATTCTTATATTTAAAATTTGTAGCCAAATTACGAACCAGTTTGGAATTTTTTTTTTCTTGTTTCTTTTTCTTTATTTTTGACATCACCAGCTTAAGAATGAAGCGATTATATAATCTTTGAAAATTTATAATATCTCTAGTAGTAACTAGTCGCGGAAGTACTATCTCACTTAAGAAACACACCTGATAGATAACATATTGTAATTTCATTCAACTTCCGCATTACTGTTATTTTACTCCCATTACAAATTTCTCCAATTTAAGATTTTTATAAATACTTTTTCTAAGATTTGAGTGTGAAAAATACATAGTCTGTAAATAATTTGAGAGTNTCTATTTATTTATATAGGAGAGTGTGTGTGTGTGTACAATATAGCAAATTAAGCAGGATTTTAATCCACTGAGATCTACAGTGGAAACTCGCATATCTTCTAATTTTTTTACATTAAATGTTAGCCTCTCTTTTCAACTGGTCTTGGAGGAAGGGACTATGTACAGGTTGCCATCCAACTTCAAATATTTATCCATAATGCTCGTAACTTGCCAGGGCGGGATTTGAATCTTCAGAGCCAGGAACGAATCTTATGAGATGCCCTGCCGCACCATTCCTATCTTGTTTTATGCCAAGTAAGGCAGCGCTCGACGTGGTGTTTTTGACAAACTAAATGGTTTGCGGGATAAGAACATCCCCATCATCAAGTGCCTAAATTTAAATGAATATTCAATACATTTTAACATTTTTTTATTTCTTTTACCCATATTAATTTACCATATAAGTGAATTACCTTTACTTAACTATATTTAAATGGACTGATTATTCATTTCTCATAATTATTGAATATAAAAGTAAAAATTTTCCTTTTCTTTTGCAGAAATGAAATTTTTAATAAGAAAAGAAATTTAGAATAAAAATTCACATTTATTTATGAAAAATTTATTTTTAATTAATCAGACATATATGANGTGTTCAAAGATCACTTACCAACATCCAGTCACTCCTTTTAAAATTGTAAGGTTGAACTACTGAAGGAAGTAAGGACCTTGACTAGTTGTCCTTAAAAAGATCATAAGACACAAAAAAAAAAAAAAATAAATAAAAAATAAAAAAAGCCTATCGTCTGCAAATAGAGCTAAGAGGGTAATTGTATGGGTAGGGATGTCAGCGGTGTACAGGATGAATAGGATAGGGCCAAGCACACTACCTTGAGGAACTCCCGCTTCCACTTGGTAGAAATCGGAGTAATCTAATCCTTGGCGAACCCTAAAGAAACGATTGGATAAGTGACACTTAAGGATAAGATAAGTGTTATTAGGAAGTATGGATTTCAGTTTAAACAGAAGACCACTGTGCCAGACTCCATCAAATGCTTGGGAAACATCCAAAAAAGCTCCTGGGCAGAACTCTTTGCGCTCAAGGGAAGAGAAAATGTAGTCTACGGCGCGAAACACTTGCTGGACAGTAGAATGCTTACTTCTGAAGCCGAACTGATGATTTGGGAGGATATTGAAGGGTTCTATGGAAGGCATCATTCGTTTTCACAAACTCTTTTGAAAACCTTTGAAAGTGTAGGAAGGAGATTTATAGGACGGTAGGATGAAGGGTTATGTGGTGGTTTTCCAGGTTTGGAAAAATAGTATCATGTCGGAATATTACCAAAGGAATGGAAAGTGGGTAGTTCAGGGTAATTGTAGATGAAGATCAGGAATACAATTGCCTTCTTGGCAAGATTATGGAGAATTTGACTGGTGATTAAATCATATCCGGTTGATTTGCGCTTAGGAATAAGAAAAATTATATACTTAACCTCGGAAGGTGTTAATGACTTGATTGGCAAGGACATAGACAATAGCGTGTTCAGAAACTGCTTAATCTATGTTGTGTATTACGATCTGAAAAAAGAGACATGTTTTTGTATTGATATAAAAATTCTACTTTCGGAAAGCTTGTGTAAAGAGTAAATGTTTAATTAAATAAAAAATTTTCTCTTTTGAATTGAGATAAACATTGATCTCCATGGCATTGGAAAGGTCTAAGGGATCTAAATGAGGAATAAATATTTTCTTGAGGTGCTGAGAAAACATTTTGGACTTGTCTTTGTCAGAAGAGGTTCGGGAACCATATCAACAATTTAAGAGGGCAGAAGGTTCATGGCTCTTAAAGATTCTCTGAGTAGCAATCGAATAGGATTAGTCTTCTACTAAGAAGGTAGACAGATGAACATTAACCATCTCATTCTGCAAACTAAAGGAAAGGAAAGACGATTAAAGTCGTTGCGATCTGTGGGATGTTTATATTTTTGGAACCGTGTCCTAGATTGGTTCTTAAGGCAAATCTGGGAGAGGTTTTTACAACTCAGAAGAGTACTTGGTAAATTATACTTTTAAAATTACCCATTCATATGTATTGCTGAAGGTTAATGGTAAAGGACTGTGCAAATTCATCCAGTTCATCAGTAAAAAGTTCATTGATTTATATAGTTAATTTATTCATCGATTGGAGTAGACCATTGGATAGATGGACAGATAGGCGTTTGTTAGGTGATCAACTCCTAGGTTATTACGCCTCAGACCATGGGAGATATTCATATTACGTCACGATAACTTTTTCAAACATAGTAAGTGATAACCCACAGTCATCATTCTTCATCGCCCTAAAATTTTCTTCCTCTTTGACATATTGCCCCTTCCTTGCGTTCCTGAGTTAAACATAATGTTTTATATTATATGTGAATATAATATTCATACTAAATTTGTTCACATGTTTTTATGCAAAATTGCTATTTTTACTTAAGAGAGTAAGATATATTACCTAAAATGTATTCTTTCCAGAAATGTACGCAATAATAGTTTAAATTGTTTACTGATGTAATTTTCGAGTTTAATACAAACTTGATGATCGTATTGGTCGAAGATGATTTAAAAACCTTGATCTTTTATAGATTTAGTTTTCTAAAATTTTATAAACTTTTTAATTTAAGGTCATTTCAAGAAGTCAAATTTAATTTGGCTTTGAAAAATCTATATTTACCTGACCTTGATGTGTTATTTCATATTTGTATGATCCAAATGTAGCCAGAATTACACTGCATATAGTAAAAAATAAAAATACTACATAAACAATGTATTAATACAATGTATACAAAACAAGACAAAAATAACTTGGCAGAAAAATTTTCTTTACTGGCAAGCACATGATTATAAACAGTAATTTAAAGGATTTCAATTGAAATAAAAAATTAAATCAACAGATTTGAGAGTGGTGTCACTGGTCACCTTCTCTCCTCATGTGACTTTCATTAATGTCATTTATTTTTTACTATACATTGTAATCAAATTACAACATGTTTTTTTTTTAAACAGAATGTAAAATGCAAATAAAGATAATAAAAAAAAAAAAAATCAACAGAAAATCTCAAGCATTAATGGATCTATTACATTCACAACAATACATTATAACTTATGGGACTTTAGCTAAGAATAAATCTATTTATTAATGCCCAATTTATAGAATTTGCTTGAGACAATTAAGCTAAAAAAAATTTTCAGCAAAAATATTCGCCTACAAGGAAGATTTTCCAACAATTTTTAAAAATTCAGTAACCAGAGAAGTGCGAGTGGAAATTGGTAATATTACATTATTTTTCAATTTTCTATCATGAGATCCAGTTTGATATTCAAAATGTGAACAAAATTTGTTTTGAAATGTTGAAGAGGTTCAGAAACACTTCACCAATCAGAAAAAATAAATTTTTACGATTTATCATATCGACCCCCGTTCCAACCATTAAAATGCAACAGTATCCAGTACGTGAGAGTTTACATACACACAATGCCTCTGTGGTGGACAGGCACAAATCGCTTTACCATGTTCAACTTCCTTCCGAGTACTAGTTTTTATCATTGGTTTCCTAAAAAATTAAATAATCTGTGAAAATTCTTCCTTAAAATTATTTTAAAAATCTCTAATTTCCCTTGCAGATTTTCTATTTAAGTCTTGTTTATAGTGGCATATTAAAGAAAAATTACTCTAATCATAGAGCATATATGTAGGGGGTTAGGTAAGCAGAATTGTTGAAATGATTAAAAGAAGCTTTATAGAAACTTTATTTAACTTGGAATAGAATGTATACTATGGAAGAAATTCCATCAAATAAATTAGGAGATTCATACAACTTGCTCCAAGGAGGTTGCTTGGTGGAATTAGTCTGTCACAAGAGGGTTCCTATGCTATCATTATACAGGAGGCATTTTCAACCAAACGCAGAAATGAGATGTGAATGGAGCTCTTCTCACTCAAGTTCTCTCCAATTTCCATCTAAAAAATATTCGTTACTTTCTTCATTATAACCTGAATTATGGTTTGTTTCTAATTACCTGAAAAATTTTTGGTGAAAATTTAACATATGTCCCTTGATCCTATATTTGTCTTGTTGTTGATAGAAATACGTTGGAAAGTTAGTATATTGCTTTCGAATTTTAAAATTTTCTGCTCTTGAATTTGCTCTTACCTAATAATTATTTACGTATAATTTTTTCAATAAAAGTTTTTAAAAAATGATTAATTATAAATTGATATTGGAACTCCATTTATTTAATAAAAATGCTTTTTTCCAGAAAAAATTAGATTTTTTTTTTTTTTTTTTGGATGGACTAAATAGTCGGGGTTCGGTCAAAGTTTATATTAAATGAAACAGATTGGTGAAGCAATATGGTATTATTTTTGACACCGTTTCGGCCTGAATTTCGGTCCTTCTTCAGGGCTATGGAGATGAGGAAGGGAGAGAATTGCAAGTACTAACCCAACCATGGGTGGAGGTGATGTTCTCGAAAGTGCTGGGTATAGACCTGGTAGTCAATATACCTTGGCAGGATGGTTTTCTTGTAAGAGGAAAACCGCAGGTGTACTTAAGTGCGATGTGTTCCTCCATACTCGGCACATAGAGCACCATAATCACAGAACCCTCTTCCTCAAGGTTGCTATTCCCGCTCTGCACATACATGACGTAGGGAGGATAAGGGAAAAGGTGGACCTTCTGGGCGACTTATTTGCTAATAAATATGTGTAAAATAATACTTTAAAGCATTACTTATATTGTTATCCTTAAATTGTCAAAAAGCATCACGACAATGTCCTTACCTATATTGCGTGCGATTTATTATCTCTACAAATCCCTTTCTTATAAACTCTATACAAAAGAAAAAGGCGCTAAGGGCTTTCGGCAAGAATTATTTAGCATTTATCGAGCCAACGGTTTAAATCACCTTCCTTTACATTTTTTTTTTTGGCCTGAAGATGAACTGCGAAGCCTCAGTAAAAATTAATAAATAATGTATTCAATTAAATATAATAAATGAAATTCCGTTTTAAAAATTAAAGAAGCGATATGTGAATTACAAAATAAATTTATTTTGCATGGTTCTCTCTCTCTACACACACACACAAATACACATATCTGTGTTTATATTATATACATAATTAAAAAATATTTATATACATANGTAACTGCTTTGCATTTATATACATAATATATATGTATAAATACATATAATTTTGACATTGAAAACTAAAAAATAGGAAAAAACCGCCCAATTTACAATGTTAAATTCTTAAATAATTTCCTTACTATTATACAATAATCTTTCAGATATACTTTTAGAGTTTTACCTCATTATTGTTATTTCTTAAAAATTTCAAAGAAATTAAATCTTTGAAAATATTATTTGAGACTTATATTAATGTAGAGGAGATTTAATATTCAGATGCAGGAAATTTAATAAAAGACATATTTTTGAAGATTTTATTTTGGTCATCGTTTCGTTTTATTTAGGGCAACAAAAACACATATAATATGAGAAAATTGAAAACAAAATATGACGTTGTAAAATAAGATACAAATGTGTTTATATAAAAATGGTGGGTGGGTAAGAAGGATTTATCAGAAGTAAGTCGGTCTTTTTGAAGGTAAATGTCCTTTTGGGGGGATTAACTGTGTGGTCTGTTTCATGATCTGTAAGTTTCGGATCATGACCCGGGGAATGTGTAACACGGACTAAATAAAGTATGCTTATGATTTTTTGTTTATTAATATTAAAAATGTTTGTGTTTTTATTTAATTTACTATCATCTTGTTTATTAATGTACAAATTGTGTGGTAATTTCTGGAAAATGCTTCACTTTTCAGATTTATATATATTGCTAGTGACTTGCGAGTCACTTTTCGGTTGAGGGGAGAATCAACTCCAACAACTTTTTTATGAAACTTTTCTTCTAGTTTTAAGACCACTTAAGTCCTTTACTAAAGCCGATTTCCTCTAGTTCCGTAAGGCAATTGTCTCCAGTTACGGAATGGTGATTCTCACTGCTTACATTGGCAATTATAGTCATGATTAGAAATCATCTACTCACTAGAGATATTTCAATTAATATGTAAAATTTATAAAAAAATAATCTAATAAATCAAATTTTAAATAAGCTTTGGTTCTATTTAATCCAATTTAATTCTTTATTTTTATATCGGGGTCCAGATGAGCAGAACCATTCTGGTGCTCGTAATTTTGAATTTAACATGACATGTGAAGCATTGAATTGTATTTCAATTATCTCATGGTGACTTAAAAAATGACGAAAAAGAGTCATGACCCCGTACTTCATTAATTCTACATCCTGATAACTAACATTCGTCCTTTGACTCAATCATATACTATTATTTCACGAAAATGTAACTAAATTCAATACATTTAAATGAATTAAGTACCGCAACTTTAATTACTATAATAAAAATTAAACAAATAAATTAATCGAATTATCAATTAAAATTAAACACATAAAAAAAGTTTTCATGAAAAATAAAAACAAAATAGTGTATGAGATAACTAAATGTCGAAATTTTTTTCTTATATTCTAGCTGTATCCAGAAGAAAGAAAAATGCGATGTGAGTTACTTTTGAAATGTATTATGAAATTGTTTATGAATTTATTTTGTTGAATCAAAAAAGTATGCCATACTCGCTCAAGTGCTTGAGTGACGTCCAAGAATGCACCAGAACAGAATTCTTTTCGCAGGAGGGAAGAGGAAATGTAATCTACAACGCGAAACACCTGCTGGACGGTAGAATGATGGGATCGGAAGCCAAACCGATGATTAGGAAGGATATTTGAGGAATTTATGATAGGCATCATTCGTTTTAGAAGAACTTTCTCAAATACCTTGGACATTAAAGGAAGAAGGCTGATTGGTCGATAGGATGATGTTTTGTGAGCAGGTTTACCGGGTTTGGGAAACAGGATTATTTCAGAAAATATCCAGAGGAGTGGAAAATGGGTGGTTCGATGGACACAATTATAGAGGTATGTCAGGAAAATGATTGCTTTTTGGGGTAGATTTCGAAGTATTAGCCCGGTGATAAGGTCATAGCCGGGTGCTTTGCGCTTAGGCAGATGGTTTATAATGTACTTGACCTCAGAAGGTGTCACTGTCTTAATCGGTAAGGACATTGGTAATGGTATATCCAGAGACTTCTCTATCTCCGCGTTATTGGACAATTTGTCGGGATCTGGATGAGGAGTGAATGTTTGCTTTAGATACATTACTTGGGCAAACATTTGGGCCTTGTCTTTGTCGGAAGAGGCCCAGGAACCATCTTCTCGACGTAAGGGGGCAGAAGGTTCATGATACTTTAGAATCCTGCGAGTAGAAGTCCAGAGGGATTTGTCTCCTTTTGAGAGGCTAGACAGGTA
>KZ806892.1:183571-197109 GCA_000696205.2 Oncopeltus fasciatus
GGGGGGGGGGGGGGGGTCAGCTGAATTTACAGAGTAGCGGGAGTGAATAATTATAGTCAATAAATAAAATGTATGAATCAGAGTTACTCTCATAAGTGAGGTTTGAAAATATTGAATTTCATAACCAAGAAATGAAAGTCCAGGTTAAATGAAAATAAACACATGTAAAATATTTCCAACATTTGGATTAATTTAGGTATTTTTAATGTTTATCTTAATTTTAAAACTTACCTGTGTATGAAGCCTGAATATTTTTGTCAAAGTGAGTGAAAGAAAGAGTAGTTTTAAAAAGCCTCTCACTAAATAGATAAGATCTCACTTCCATTAAACGTTAACTTGAATAATGATTAATATTAATAATTTAACATAGATTAATTTAATTTATTGAATAATATTAATTTCAAGTTGATAACATTAATAATAAATGCTTATGAAGGTAGGTCCGTGATAAAATTTTATAATTATCTACCCCGCTATGTATGTCTCCGCAAGCCATGAACTTGGCGAAATCTTAAGAAGAATCGGCAATGTCCTCATCCATGAATGGGGTGAGGGAGTGAAAACGCAGAAGGGAAGTGCGTACTGTGTCCACATAATGATAGTAGAGTATCTTCAAGAGAGCTTCAAAAGCATTTGTATGTCTTCCTCACAATCAATCATTTGTCGGAATTCACACAATGTCAAACCAAAACAATTGCAAAAACTAAATAAAACTAACTATGTTTATGTCTTCTTCACATTTTTTTGTTGTCGAAATACATACAGTATCAAACTGTGAGGTATAACCAAAAATTAAGTTTTGTTTTAATTTATCTCCGCTGCAGCGCTGCGATCGCAGTTCCGCACGTGCGTGGTAGACGTTCTGTATCAAGGAGAAGAAACGTGCGCCATTTTGAGATCACTGTCGCTTCGTTGTGCTTGTTTAAAATGTCGGTGTTAATCGAAAATCCACCGCTTGTGAAATAAGATCTGTGATTCGTTTTCTGAATGCTAAGAAAGTGAAACCAATTGAAATTTATCGGCGAATTTGCGAAGTTTACGGAGAAAATGCGATGAGTGATTCAATAGTAAGAAGATGGGTCCGACAGTTCAATGACGGACGTAGTGAAGTGTATGATGAAGAACGAAGTGGGCGTCCATCTTTCGTTGCAGAAGAACTGCTTCACGCGATTGATGACAAGATCCACGAAAACCGCAAGTTTACAATGAGGAAAGGCATTTTAATAATTGATTTCTTACCGCGTTGTCAAACAACCAAAGCTGATGTTTATTGCGAGACACTTAGGAAATCGCGCCGCATGATACAAAATAATGACCGCGGATGTTGGCCAAAAACAAAGATGTTTTTTTACGACAATGTACGACCACACACGACAAATGTGACAAAAAGCCTACAGGGATTTGGCTTGGACGTGTTTGACCGTCCTCCGTACAGCCCTCACCTCGCTACTAGCGACTTACCTCTCAAATTTTTCCTGGGCGGTCAACACTTCAACAATATCGAAGAGGTGAAAGAAAATGTGTCCAACTGTATGAAGACACAGGTGGTAAACTTCTATGGAGAAGTTACACAAAAACGTGTACCACGCTATGACTAATGCCTGCAAAATTTCGGCAGTAATGTGGAAAAGTAGTTGTAGAATTTTGTGCAATAAATTTCTTTATCTGTACACAATTTAATTTGATTGCCAAACGGAACTTACTTTCTGGACTTTCCTCGCATTACAAATACAATAGTTAATACAAAATTGAACAAACCACGTTTATGCTTTTCTCTTAAGCTCCTAAGACTATAAAGACACGAGCCACCTTCGAGGTTAATTGGATATAGAATATAAGATTTAGAAGTAGCTATAAAATATCTTTTTTTTTAAACATTTATATAATGTCTACTTATTTTTTTAATCTTATTAAATTTAATTTTCTTATTTTAGCTTTTAATTCATTATTTTATTTTACGTGCATTGGCAAACCCATTGTTACTTCTCTGACAATATTTAATCAGCCATTGTGTTTTGAATATTATTTTATTTTTTGTTTTCTAGGTGTACCTAATTTCCTAAAAAAAAAAAAACCTTATAAAATCATGTTATTTCTTAAATTTTAGGAAACTGCATTTTAGAACTATTCTTTTCTTCGAACGGTTGAAGGTTTCGTATTAATTTATTAACGTGAATGCCTTGATCTATTTTGCGGGGAATTCTCTATAAGCGTGTTTGGAAATTAAAAATTGCTTTATTTCTTATGTCTGAGATTGAAAATGGGAAGTTTTGACAAGCCAGGACACCCCTCACTTTTCACGATTTGTCCTAAATAATGTACCTAAGACAGGTTGGAGTTGATGCCTGCCTAGGTCGTCTGACCCAAATACCTAGGTTGCTGACTAGGCTGAGACCTCTAGTTATTGGATAGACACAGATAGCAGCCATTGTGATAATAGAGAGGAAGTTCCAATCTCGAATGTAGAAGGCGCTCGCCTCCCTCCACTGGCAATACTACTTTTACCAGAGCTCATTATTAATTCCATAAATATCAGGTACGTCCATCTCGAAACCTGTCTTTTCCAGAACTTTGGAGGAAAACTCATTGCCACTTTAGTGTTTACAATGACATCTCTGAAAGAACTTCACAAGTCATCATAATGCTTTCGGCGGATTGTCTCTTAATTCTAAAAATTGGCAGAAGAGATATTTTTGTTATTTTCCTTAATTTATAGACAACCTATTGCGTTTAAGTTATGAATATTGATAATCGTGAAGTCGGGATTGTTAACTTTTTCAAATTTAAACTTCCATTGATCAGAACACTCTTAAAGGGGTAAAATGAGGGTTATGTTATGCGGACAACTATAAATTCGAGACGGTTACTCCTCTCTAACCCTATCTTTCTTTACCTTTACAAATACTTTATGAACTAGAAATTTTGTTTAGATATTTAGTCATTTCTCCATCATTCACACCTAAAAGATGGTTTTGCAATTTGTATCGCTCCGTTCAATGATTATTTAAAATCGTTAATTTTTAACAGTTTTTATGGAAATTAGATTAGATTGTCCAATAAGAAAGAAAGTAAGCTGTCATGTTATAATTTCCAGCGCTCTTTTTTTTTTTTTTCTTTTAAGGAAGTTATTTTATTTTAATACCATTCTTCACATGTTATCATAAACATTTATAATTTCGTTGCGACTACTTAAAAATTCTGAATTTTTTAAATTTAAACTTAAAATTTTGCATAAGGAGTATCTAGATTAATCCATTTTTCTACACCTATTCTGATCTGTTAGGACATCACTGGTGGAGTAGTAGCTACTTTAGTCGTGTAGCTACGACGTTCAATCAGTCATATCAACTGAGCTACACTTATCTTACGTTGTCTACTGTCAACTGTTGATATGTGTTTATCAAAAGTTTCTAGTAAATACTTGGCATCCATATGGCAACGTGGCTTACAAAATTAGCTAGTTGCTGTTCAAGTGGCATGGAGCTACTGGTACAACTAGTATCCTGGTCTTCAGAAGAGACCGCGAGAGAGAGAGAGAGAGAGCGAGCCTCATTACCATCTTTCTATCTCCTTGGCGAATATTGATGACTCCTAGAATAGAACAATATTATTTTCATAATGTATATGTATTAAAATCACTGAAATTTATCTGAATACATAATTTCTTGCTATAATATTATGTATGTAATACTTCAATGAAAATAACGATAAGTTATAGAACTATGATGAAATTATATTTCTCAAAAAAATTTCCTTTCTTTTCGCCATCTTTTCCTTCATCACATTACTTCATTCCTTCTTCCATCAGAATGACTTCCCTAACTTCCTAATAATGTAGTAAATCATCCTTCAGGAATGCATATGGAAAGTAAACTTGACTAGTTAGTCTTCAGAGCAACTAAAACCACTCCTAGAATCGCTTAAAATTCTTATTATAATGAGGTATTGCTTGAGAAATATAGAGACAAATCCCTCTGTACTGCTACTATTAGAATCCTTATGAACCTCCCGCCTCCTTGCTTTGAGGGGATATTTCATGGGCCTCCTTCGACAAAGATAAAGCCGAAATGTTTACCCAGCATCTTAGTTTTTTTTCTTTTTTTATAAACTTTTATTTATTTATTACATTCTGTTAAATAAAAAACATTTAGTAATTTGGTTACAATGAAATTAAAGATGACATTCAATGTCAATCACATGTGGAGAGAAGTGACCAATAACAAATTATTTACAGGCTAGGTCCCCAGGAGGTTACTGGGCCATCTTTCTTAGAGTCGACGGGGAGGGTTGTAGGGGTTGGAGTTGGAAGACATGGTGTGTACTAGTGGATTAGGATGGTATGGCAGTTTACTGTAGAAAAGGAGGAAGCGGGAAGAAATAATGTCTTGAACAAAAGGAATATAAAGGGGTTTTGGATTGAAAGGACTGATTTTTTTGGATGTTGGAAGGCTTGGCAGCACCCCAGATTTCTACTCCAGATTGGTTCTAAAAAGGTTTTGTAGAGCGTCAGTTTGTTTTCAATCGTAAGATTGGATTTCTTATTAATGAGTCTGTATAAAATTCCATATCGCCGATTGAGTTCTTGTCTTTTAATTTTAATATGTTCTCCCCATTTAAGTCGTGAGTCAAGATAGAACCCAAGGTAACGAAAGGAATTTGAATGTGGTAAAGGAATATTGTTAAATTTCACAATTTCAGGGAAGTCTTTCTTCCGCAGTTGGAATTAACTTTAACGCATTTTTCTTCATTGATTTTATTCTCCATTTGCCACAGCATTGGTTGGTTTTTTCGAGGTGATCTTGTAGATTTTTAGAAGCAGTTATAGGATCGGGATGGGAGATAGGATAGCTTTGTCGTCCGCAAATAATGTTAAGAGGGTACTTAAATGGGTAGGGATATCAGCATTGTACAGGATGAATAGGATAGGTCCAAGCACACTACCTTGAGGACTCCCGCTTCCACTTGGTAGAAATCGGAGTAATCTAATCCTAGCCGAACCCTAAAGAAACGGTTGAATAAGTAAGACTTAAGGATAAGGTAAGTGTCACTAGGAAGTATGGATTTAAGTTTAAACAGGAGTCACTGTGCCAGACTCTATCAAATGCTTGTGAAATATCCAAAAAAGCTCCTGGGTAGTACTCTTTGCGCTCAAGGGAAGAGAAAATGTAGTCTACGGCGCGAAACACTTGCTGGACAGTAGAATGCTTACTTCTGTAGCCAACCCAGCATCTTATGTAAAAGTTTACTTTTTGTCTATCAGACAATTTAAAGTAAGCACAAAAACTCATCCATCGTTATGCTGGGAATTGTCTGCAGTCAACTTTTTGAATTTTAATGCCTTTGAAAGCTAGTTTTTTGTAATAATAAATATTAAATTTTATTATTTATAATTGAAATAAATAAACTCTATACAAAAGAAAAAGGCGCTAAGGGCTTTCGGCAAGAATTATTTAGCATTTATCGAGCCAACGGTTTAAATCACCTTCCTTTACATTTTTTTTTTTGGCCTGAAGATGAACTGCGAAGCCTCAGTAAAAATTAATAAATAATGTATTCAATTAAATATAATAAATGAAATTCCGTTTTAAAAATTAAAGAAGCGATATGTGAATTACAAAATAAATTTATTTTGCATGGTTCTCTCTCTCTACACACACACACAAATNCTTTCCCCCCCCCCCCCCGCACCACACACAAACCCATCTCCCTTTTCTTTAGAAAATTCTTCACAAAAGGCTTCTCTCTGAAGGGGCAGGGGTGCTTTCCGCCCAGTTTTACCACTTTATTAGGGCAATTACCGAACTTTTAAAAGGCTACCTCACTTTTTTACTCCCTGGTCTGGTGGGTTAGCATTTTATGCATGAGGGATTGTGATGACAAGGTAAGAGTAAATAATAAAAATAAACATAACAATAAAAAAAGTTTATTAAAGGTTGAAAAGAAAAAGTAATAAATTATTCACCTATGCTCAACGCCAATTAGTCACTAATGCGTTCTTGGATAAAAAAAACAAAAAAAACATTTACCACCTAACTAAAGTAAGGACATTTTTTGAAATTAATTTGAAATTTAATTGGTGTGTTGAGGCTTTCTTCTACTTATGTAATTTTAAAGCAAATACATTTTCATAGTTAATAACAGTACATTCACTGCAATACAATAGAATATAGAGGTTATTTTATTGACATATTTAATAATGACTTTTAATATTTTAAAAGCGCTGTGTAAATATTGAACTAGACTCACCTGTTATTTTCCTAATTTTTATAAATTATTAATTTTTCATTAAAAGTTTACGATATTTGAGACAAAAATTAAAAAGCAGTTCAATATTAACTAAATTATGAAAAAGTGACAAGTGATATAGTAAATACATAATGACAATAAAGAAGTTTAATTTTTGGCTCTGTTTGCAAGGTAGCGCTATTTATCACGCGAACAAAGTAATATCTGTACATATATATTATACATTTACTTACAAAGAAAGGATATTGCTAGCTATTGTCTCTGTGCTATCGCATGGGCTGTTGGTAACTTTGGCAGGGTAGTCTCTCCTGGCGAGTATGGCTACGCCTCCCGAAGTTCCAGCTTTCCCATCCGTCCGATATATATTGTAGCCTGGGAAATAGAAGCGGTCCTTAGGACTTAGCTGCGTATCTGTCAGGGCAACAAGTGCCGGGCGGTGTTGTGCTAATAGTGTCTCGATCTCGGCGGTTTTATTCCGGAGACCTCTGATGTTATAGTTGATTATGACTGCTTTAGTCATGATATATCTTGGTCAGTAGTGAGTTTACTTTGCTCGTGAGATCGGAGATGTTACTCATGCATTGCATGACCATCGCGAGCAAGTATTCCATTGTTATGCCTGTGTTGGCTGTTACTGTCCTAGGGGGGTAGGTAGTTGTGTGGGTTTAGGTTTTGGTTGTGGGGGTGTAAGTTTTGGTTGTGGGGGTGCTTCGTGGGAAGTGGGGGGTAATGGCTGTCCCGTGCCGGTATTTTTCCCACCAGCGGTGTTCGCTGGTGCGCTTTTGGGGGAGGGTTAGAGAGCGTAGCTTTGGTAGCGGTTTTTATCGCTACCATTGGTGCAGCCTCCACTGCGCGTGCGAGTCTCTGCTTGCTTAGTTCAGCAACTCGGTGTAGCTTAGCGGGGCACTTAGTGTACCCGCTGTAGTGTTCCTGTCCACAGGTGTGACAGGTGGGTGGTCCGCTTCTTGGGCACTGCTGCGTGGTATGGTCGCCGCTGCTGCAGAACCCACAAACTGATGGGTGTCCGCAATGTTTGGCGATGTGCCCATATTTCTGGCACCTGTTACATAGTGGTGGACCTCCAAGATTTTTAAAAGGTTTCACCTGAAACCTTATGAGGCTTATGCCATGGAGATTTTTTATCTCAGCGATGGTAACTGTGTGGTCCTTAGTAACAACTACAGTATTCAGTTCTACGTGGGTCCCATCTTGGTTGGTTTTCCTCAGGCGGTGGACGGTTTTGAATCCGTTCAGTCGGTCCTGGAGGTCTAAATTGATTTCCTCGAGATCTTGTTCGAGGTCAAATTCGTACCTTCGTGTACCCGCTATAATGGTTCTGTCCACAGGAGTGACAGGTGGGTGGTCCATTCCTTGGGCACTGCTGCGTAGTGTGGTCATCCTTGTTGCAGTATCCACAAACTGGGGGATGCCCGCAGTGTTTCCCTATGTGCCCGTATTGTTGGCACTGGTTGCATAGTGGGGGTCCTCCCAGATTCTTAAAAGGTTTCACTTGAAACCTTATATGGTGGATTCCCCTGAGGGCTTGTATTTCTGCAATGGTTGTCGTTTGCCCCGTTGTGAGAACGAGCGTGCTCGTTTCAGTGTACGAGCCGTCTTCGTAGTTTCTTCGGAGGCGGTAGAGGCTGCGGAATCCAGGTAGCCTTTCTGTAAGGTCCTCCGCCAGGTGGGTGAGGTCTTGGTCCAAATCAAAGCCAAACAGTAAGAAACGCTTATCACGCTTCGTTCCCCGTTTAGAGTAGGTGTGGCAGCTGACTTTCGTCTTTTCACGGAGAAGTCTCCAGGCTGTGGTGTGCTCACTGTCGGTCTTGAAGTGAATCTTCACTTCTTTTGTAGTGCTGCTGATCTCAAATCCTTTGAGGCCAGCATTTCTCAGTGTCTCTCTAAGTCTGGAGACTGGGACCGGGGGAGTGATGACTATAGGTGGTGGAATTTTTTCGCTCGCCGTGCTTGTAGTGATAGGCGAGTATTTGTTATGGAGAGGTATCTCCTTTCTTTTGTTTATGTCGTCCAACGTTAATGTTTTCGACTTCTTGTTGCTAGTTTTCACAGTAGTGAATCCTTCGGCATCAGTTTCCTTCTGCCGTTTATTATTTCGTCCCGAGCAGGTAGCGGACTGGGAAATCTCCATGACGTCATGGGAAGTTACTGGTATCTGGGGGGTCG
Organism: Oncopeltus fasciatus; assembly: GCA_000696205.2. NCBI lineage: Eukaryota > Metazoa > Arthropoda > Insecta > Hemiptera > Lygaeidae > Oncopeltus > Oncopeltus fasciatus. The sequence goes on from KZ806892.1 coordinate 192,002, forward strand.
TGCTGATGTCCTGCACGTAGGCTGTGACGTAGTCCGGTGAGAGCGGGCTGTCCATCCTGAAAATACAGATAATAAAACTTATAAACTAACTAAAGGGAGCGAGCTGAGCTCCTGATCAGCCCACACCGACCCGTGGGGAGGTCCTGAAAAGGACCCCGTTCTGTCGCCGAAGCTAGGATACGGGACCCCTCCGTGTCGGTAGGTACTGAAACCTGCGTTCGTAAGAGGGACTCAGTTAGCCTCAACAGCAGGTCCGGGCAGAACCGGCAGAATGCACAGCTCTAGTGGTGCGGTGTGCGTGCGAGATCTCCGTATCTCAGCCACGCACTCCTCAAGACTGCTCCTCGGCCTGGCAAGAGAGCCCTATAAGTCCCTCGTTGGACCGCTTGGGCCTTGGTGTTGTGGAGAGATGTTCCTCCAGGCTGGGGCAGGTAGGCCGGTGGGGTAGGCTCGCCAGTCAGCTGCGGGGTCCAGGTAGCGGAGAGGTCCTTTCGGGTCGGCTGCCGGTGGTAGACTGTTTGAATGAGAGGTCCCACGGGCTATCTTCCGTAGCACACCATTTTTGGAGAAATGAAGTGATTGGAGCGTGGATGGAGCCAACCACTTCATGAGGGGCGCGCCCTAGAGCAGTGTCGGCCTGACAACTGCTTTGTAAACCTGTAACTTAAGTGTATAGGACAGGTTTTGGGAGCGTAGTAGGTAGTGTAACCTGTAGGTTTTCAGTCGTGTATGCTTGATTCGTGCATTCACGTGAGGGGTGATGATCAGATCACGGTGGAGGTGAATTCCCAGGTAGGTGATCCTAGTGGAAATCCTCTGCCGTTGTCCCCCGATGGTGAAGTGGGTGAGAAGTCTGCCCTTCTTGCCTTTCCTGAAGCACAGTCTTGGCAGGGTTGACCTGGATGTTGACGTTGTTGAGCTCGCGGAGGATGTGCTGGCAGGCGTCCTGGGTCCTGAGCAGGGCGCGTTCTGCTTTGAGACTCGATGCGTAGACACCGATGTCGTCAGCGTAGGCAGCCAGTTGTACACCCTGAAATTGTAAACGTACCACATGAGCTGTGTATAATATAAAAAGTATAGGACCTAATACTGACCCTTGTGGTACTCCTGAGGTGGTGGGTTTATGGGTGGAGATACAGTCACCGACCCTAACCGAGAAAGTCCGTCAGCTGAGGTACTCCCTCATCAGCTCGGAGAAGCCGTAGTGCTGCATCAGTCTTAGTAGGAGGTCGTGCGAGACGCATTCAAACGCCTTCGTGCAGTCGAGGGGGATGAAGGCCGTCGCTCTGTTGATCTTCATTTCTTCGGAGGTGTGCTGGACCAGCTTGGCGACATGATGTGAGCAGGTAACTCCTTTCATGAAGCCGGTTTGTTCTTGAGGGATGAGGTTGTTTGCAGCACAGTGTTCTCGAATACCTTTTAGACATGGCATAGGAGGCTGATAGGTCGGTAGTGGACAGGGGTGAGCCCGGATTTGCCTGGTTTGAGGAGCGGCACGACGATCGCGTGCTTCCAGGCTGCTGGGTAATATTTTAGTCGGAAGCAAGAGTTAATGATACTGAGAAGGTACATCTTGCCGATATGAGGGAGCTTCTTCAGCAAGACGTAGGAGATGTCGTCGTCCCCGGTGGAGCGCTGCCCTCAGGTTCTGCTGAGACAGGATTCCATCTGTCGGAGGGTGGCGAAAGTAAGCGACTCGTCCGTGGGCAGGGGTGGTACTATGGGGAGCCTAGCGCTGGCAGCCGAAACTGTCCTGCTCCTGTCTCCCTGATGCAGGTGGTCTGCTAGGGCCTCTGCTTGTTTCTCATTGGTGAGCAGGTTGTCACCGTTGTGGAGGCGGACGGCTCGGCGTTTGTTCACGCCGTTCCTCACAAGTCGCCATAACTGCCTGTGATCTCCATGAGTTCTCCTCAGCTGTTCATGCCACAGGGATGTCTTCCAGTCGGTCATGAGTCTGGAGATCTGGCGGGTCATGCTATTTATGACCGGTCTAAGAGTGGGGTCTCTGCTTCTGAAAAAGCGGTTTTTAATATTATTCCGCTGTTTTATCAGTTGCAAGATGTGCTCCGGAGGTGTTCTGAGTTCATTGGGTCTTGGGGTGAACATGGGGATCGAGGCTTCGGCCGCTGTTCTGACTGTCTCAGAAGGTTATCGACAGCGACATCTTCTTCCTGTAGGTGGTGATGCTCGGAATTATTCTTGTTATGATTTCCTTGTACTCTTTCCAGTTGGCATCAGAAAATTTAAATTTTCGACTTCTTGGTGGAGGGACATCTCCGTCGAACTCGTATAGGACGGGGCGATGGTCCGATGTGCTGAGTGGAAGGGCGGTGCAACCCGTGATATATAATGCGGGTTGAGGGACAGTAAGAGGTCTACTGTAAATGTGAATGTAAAGGATCCAGGGTGTACGACACCAAGCGGGGTTTTACTTATATGTGTGCCGAGGGGGTTGGTGGATGAGCAATTCCATAGGGTATGCCTAACATTGAAGTCCTTGAGAAGAATATGGTGACGGTTGTTGGCGGCGACTCCTATGAGGCTTTTAGTGGGGGTTAATGCGGCTCCGGGACTCCTGTAGACACAAGTAAATTTGTGTTCGTACCTGAGTCTGACTCTCACGGAGACCGCATACGTACCTTCGTTCAGAGGGACTGAAACAGGTACTTGTTTGTGAGGTAGGTCACTCCTTATTATCAGGGCAGCTCCACCTTTACTCCTTGAGGGGCCGTCATGCCTGAAAATCCTGTTGCCGATGAAATTTAGTCGGTCTTCGGGTTGGAGTTTTGTTTCAGTCAGAGCTTACGGCTGGTCTGATCTGTCAAATTAGTATCTCCAGTTCAGCAAGTCCTGAAGATACATTTTTAATGTTGTAATTAATGATTTGGTGCTTAATCATGCCGATTTTTAAGCACCAAACCGCTGACCAGCTGCGACACGAGCAGCTGCATATTGTTGAGGAACTGAGTCATAGTTTCCATAAGGCGCCCCACCCATGCGGGTTCGGCGCTAGGAGCAACTCTGGCCTGTCTTTCCTTTCTAGGTAGTGGGGGAAGCTCTTCTTCCCTCTGTATGTTCAGATTAGGCCCTTTCCTCTCGGCTTTAGGTGGTCTGCCATTGGCCGGTTGGGTTTTAGGGGCTGGCTTCTGATTGGGGGGCCTGTTTTTAGTTCCCTTCTTCTCCGTAGCTGATTTAGCTGATGTAGTAGGGGGTGCCGGTGAGGTGGTGGGTGGAGTGCGTGCCTTCTTTAGGAGCGCCGTTCTGGCGGGGCACTGGCGGTATGACGCCACGTGCTCTCCTCCGCAGTTAGCCCTGAGGCAGTATTTAATATTGTGCGAGCCAGAGCATCGCACGCACACTTCTCTTCTGTGGCAGTGATTTACGGTATGCCCGTAAATCTGGCATTTATAGCACTGTACGGGTCCTTTGTCCTCCCGAAATTCTGTAACTTTGAATTTCGTGTAGTATATACCGTTAATTTTTCTAAGATCGCTGATCTTAGTCTTTATAGATGTGATGAGGAGAATAGGGGCCAGATAATTCTGTTTCCCCTCAGAATTTATTTTTCTCAGCCTCCTCGGGGTAATATAACCCGGTATTGAGGCCGCGGCTGATTTTTTGATTTCTTCGATATCCATGTGGATATCGAAGCCATGGAGGAGGTATTTTGTAGAGGTTTTAGTACCTCTCTTATTAAAAGTGTGGAAGAGGTATTTCCCTTCCAGGGCTTTTAGAGCTGCCTCGTGATCAATCTGGCTATTCATATGTAGCCTAAGTTCTTTAGGTCCAACATTAAAGCTGAAACCTATGAGGCCTTTGTCTGCTAAGAGTTTCCTAATGACCTCAGCAGAGGCCGGCTGGCTTAAGATAATGGGTGGGGGTTTTGCTACGGATACGGATATATTGGTATCCGGGTTAAGGACCGCGAAGGAGTTAGCTACGCTAATTCCTGCGCGCGGGGGTGTAGGCTTTTTCGGCCGCTTTGTTGGAGCCTCCGCTTTACGCGGTCTTTTGCATCCGGTAACAAGTTTGTAACCGTCCACATCTCTTTTTTGGGGTAGGCTGCTACAGCTAGGCTTATTAATTACACTGACCTTAATTGTAGAGCTTTCAGAGGTAGCGGGGGCAATCTCCATCGCGCCGCCGGTCTTGTTGTCCTGTACGATGTCTTCCATATTATTATTATTAATAGGATAATAATAATAATCACGTTTATACACTGCACTGCGCGAGAATCACCATGTGGTTTGCACGTGGTGACCACGTGGTAATCTATCACTAACACAAAGTTTCCGGAAAACTAACACTGCTAAGATGTAGGTCCGTTCACTATGAGAATTAGAGGTAGACTGCGTTTGAAACCTTTTTTTTCTTTTTCTTTTTTTTTCTTACCCTCTAAGTTATTATGTTATTATATTAATCTTAGTTCCTTGCATCTCTCGGCGGGCCGAGGAGGTGAGGCTTTGAGTTCCATATTTACCTTGTTTTGTCCTTGGACATTTGAAGGCTTATATATTTTTTGTTTATGTTTTTATACACTTTGTGTGTATTTGATAATTTTATAAGAGGTTGAGGGATGCCTCTGTCTTGTTGCTTAATATCTAAACTATCCTATGTATCCTATTCTAACTTATATCTACCTGACTATTAACTTGTAGCAGCATCACTCAAATTCGGATTTACCGCGCTTTCCCGCCGTTTCCCCCACCGTCACCGTGGTAGGAAAGTCCAGTAGCTTTCCCATGCTCACGCCGGCTGCATCTCCGCCTTCTCTCCTGTGACCGACCGGCAGAGTGTCGACCTCACCTACTTCAACTCCCCCCACCATACTGCACGAAATAAAAGGGCCGCAAACGGACCACTGTCAGGAGAATAAGTGAGTGATTCCATTATTTCTCTACTCACTCATTTGTTTACTTTCTGTAACCTCTACTCATGGTTACCTGTGCGCCAAAGAGGTTCGGATAACCGCCGCAGAGGTTCCGCACTCCAGACTGTTGCCTCATCCAGTGACGTCATTAAGTTGGGCCTACACTCCTGTGATATACCGAAGTGAAGAACATTATTTTTATTTATCATTCACCTTTATTAAGTTTATTTATTTTTTT
>KZ806892.1:200737-231728 GCA_000696205.2 Oncopeltus fasciatus
TTTTTACCCTTCTTGGCGAAGGTGTAGTACTCGTAAGGAGTTTCGGAGCGTTTGAGCTTTTTCCAAATGTGACGTCTCCGTTCCTCGGTGTGGATGAATATCCTGGTCTCGTTTTTCGAGGCACTGATGTAATATTCAGTGCTTTGTAGTCCAAATGTAAGGAGTTGGTTTTTCAGTTCCAGATATGGTATTGGTGGTCTCATTATGATGGGTGGTGGTTGTGCCTTCGCAGGTTCATCCGTGAGCACTCCAAAGGAGTTGCTAGGAGGTACCGCTGTAGGTGCTTGAGGTTCCGTGGTCCTGGTTGTCTTTTTAGGCTTTATGAAGCCTTCAGAGTCCTCAGAGAGGCTGTCGCTGGTGTTGCGCCTTTTGTTAGTAGGAGGCTGAGAAACACTGGCCAGGGCACCGAGGGTCAGTGGAAAGCCTACCTCCCTTCATAACAAAGGCTGCAGTTGTTCCGCTGGGGCAGTCCAGGTAGATCCTTCCTCTTCGAGTGCTGCCGGTCGAATGACCAGTTTTTTTTTGTTTTTTTTCTTACCCTCTAAGTTTTATGTTATTATATTAATCTTAGTTCCTTGCACCTCTCGGCGGGCCGAGGAGGTGAGGCTTTGAGTTCCATTTTTACCTTGTATTGTCCTTGGACATTTGAAGGCTTATATATTTTTTGTTTATGTTTTTATACACTTTGTGTGTATTTGATAATTTTATAAGAGGTTGAGGGATGCCTCTGTCTTGTTGTTTCTTAATATCTAAACTATCCTATGTATCCTATTCTAACTTATATCTACCTAACTATTAACTTATCTTATGTGGCATTTGCCCGTTGTTTGAGTTTATTTTTAGGGTATCATAATGTCTATCATCCTTCGTTTAGACTTGTTGTCTCCTACAGTCCATCTTTCGGGAATTACTGGTGGTGTGACCTCCCTGAAGAGTGGATTGATGCAATCCTTCAGACCGTCGTAGAATTTGATGTGTCTACGGGTGATGAACTCTTTAACAGTCGGAATGTCGCATTCTTCGAGTATTGTCGAGTTTTTCTTCCTTTGCAGGTGGGTTGCTTTAACTATTTTCCTTAACACGCCACTCTGGAAGCTTTGTAGCTTTTTGAGGACTGTTGTGTAAAGGTAGTTCATGCTGGTGGCACCGTGTAATAGTACGGGTCTTATAACAGCTATAGGCAAGCAGCTTGAGTCGGAGTGAGAGGTTAGGCGAGTGTAGTAGGTGCGAGAGTCTGTAGCTTTTTTGTCTTGCTAGCCCAAGTCTGCTGTTGACGTGTGGTGTCAGTGATAGCTGTTTGTGTATTTTGACTCCCAGGTAGTTAGGACGAGTTGAAATTTTCTGCTTTTTTCCGCATATGGTGAAGTGGGTCGGTAGCGGTACTCTTTTCTTAGAGTTGTGCGCTATGATGACGGCGTCTGTTTTGCTGGGGTTGACTTTTATCCCCAGTTCTTCGAGCTCTGTAACTATGGCTTCACAGGCTCCTTGGGCAAGTTTTAGGGCCCATCGGGCTTGCATACTGGATGCATATACTCCAATGTCGTCAGCATAGGCAGCTATGTGGACTTCTGAGAATTTCATCTTTCCATCCACATGGGCTGTGTAGATAATGAACAGCACCGGACCAAGTACCGACCCTTGGGGCACTCCACATGTGGAGGCTCGGGGTGTTGACATTGAATTACCCACCCGTACTGAGTAGGTCCTTCCTGTCAAATAACTGCTTAGCGTATTGATTAGTTTTTGCGGAAAGCCATACTCTTCCATTCGGCGTATCAAGAGGGGGTGTGATACACAGTCGAAGGCCTGTGTGCAGTCAAGGGAAACGAAAGCTGTGGCTCTGTTTTTCTGTAGTTCGCTGGAGGCGTGTGACTGCAGTTTTGCTAGGTGGTGTTCGCAAGAAACGCCGGCCATAAACCCAGTTTGTTCTGGGGGGATGATTTCGGCCTTTGAACAGTGATTCAGTACTTGGGTCAGCAACAGCTTCTCGTATATCTTAGAGATATGGTCGAGGAGGCTGATGGGCCTGTAGTGTTCTGGAGCATCACCCTTCTTGTGTGGCTTGAGGACCGGAACTATTGCATGTTTCCATGCTTTAGGGAAGTAGCCGATCCTAGAGGAGGAGTTAAAGATATTTAAAACATATGCCTTCCCTTTACGCGTCAGCATCTTAAAAAGTATATACGGGGCATTATCAGGACTGGACGATTTTCCTCCTTTAGTATGCCTTAGTGCAGCTTCTAACTCTTCGTATGTGGAGTACATCGGAGCAGGGTCAATTGTTGTTGTTGTTTGCAGGGGTGCAGAGAGACTTGAGGTCTTCACCTTATTATTCTCATAATAAAATTTGGATAGTTTCTCCGCCTGCTCTGAGGGTGTCAGTGGATAGTCTTCTTCGTTGAGGAGTACAGTCCTTCTCTTGGTGTGTGTGCTGCGGAGGAGTTTCCAATACCGTTTGTGGTCATGATGTGTTAACCTTAGTTGTTCTTGCCATAGTGCCGTGTTCCACTGGTTCATCAACGTGGCTACCTGTCTTGTTATAGAGTTAATGGCTGGGCGGAGGGTACTATCTCCTGTCCTTGCATATATGTTTTTTAGGTTGTTCCTCTGTTTTATCAACTCTAATACATGGGCAGGTGGTTTTCGTTGGTGAACCGGCTTGGGGGCAAATTTTGGAATATTCTTTCCAGCCGTGTTATGGATTGTACATAATAAGTCTTCCACTGCACCGTCTGTGTCCTCTGGACGAGAGAGAGGTGTAATTTTTGGGAGTGTGTCCATGATTTCATCACGATATCCGGCCCAGTTTCCTTTGTGAAATAGGTATTTGGTTGGGGAGGGTTCTGGTATTGGCCCTTCTACTTCGTAAAGTACTGGTCTGTGATCAGAGGGGCCGTATTCCAGAGCCCTGCAACCGGTGATTAGGTGCAGTTCTCTGGTGAGTAAGAGATCTATTACTGACACATGAGAGGAGTTAGCTACGTGCCTGAAAGTGTGCACTCCGGGGTGTATTACCGCCAGGTTACTGTTTGTAATTCTTCTGCCAAGTGCGTTTGGGGCAGTGCAGCCCCATACGTGATGCTTGGCGTTGAAGTCACCCAGGGCAAGGTGTCCTCTCTCTTTAGTGAGGGTGTCAATTAATGTAAGGGCCGGTTGAAGTGATGCTCTTGGTCTGCGATAGACACAGGTGATTTTATATCTGCGTTTGAGGCGCAGGGATGCAGTGACTATCTGTGTCCCGTCGGTGCTCTCTACTTCGTCTTCCGAGCGTCTTGAGGGGATGTCATTTCGAACTAACATCATTACCCCGCCTGATGTTCCTGCCTTGCCATCACTCCGGTATACACAATATCCTGGTAAGCGGACGTAGTCCTTTAGTCCCAGCATGGTGTCTGTTAATGCAGCAACGATAGGGCTGTATCTTGAGAGTAGTATTTCAATTTCGCCAGTCTTGGTTCTAAGACCGCGGATATTGTAGTTGATTATAAGGTTATAGTGGAGGGTTAAGATCCTGTCAAGTTTGTCTGACAGATTGGACACCGTGGTCATTACCATTGTCATCATACTGATAAGGTCCTTGATGTCAACATTTTGGGATGCGGGTGCTGGTGCAGTTGTAGCGGCCGTTAGAATCGCTTGCGGAGCGTGTACAGCTTCAGTTCTGGCCGCAGATCTATGTAGTAGCTGTGGGAATTCCGACATCATAAAGGTAGGTGTATCTAACCTAATACCGGCAGGTCTGCTGTTGGTGCTGACCCTATTGTGGTGGGTTGGACGGACGGAATGTTTATTGTGACTTTGTTCAGTCGTCGCTCTCTTGTTTTGGTTATGAGGTCGAGCCTCACCGGGCATCTGGGGTAGGACGAGAGGTGGTTGCCTTCACAGTGCTAGCAGGTGGGAGGGGCGGTTTTTTGCGGGCAATTTTCTGTGGGATGCTCTCCCTTACACCATCCACAGATAACTCTATGGGCACAGCCGTTCCGCGTGTGTCCAAATATGTGACAGCGGGAGCAGAGCACGGGTCCTCCTTGAGACTTGAAGAGTTTGGCGTGGAATCGTATATAGTTAATTTCTCTCAGTTTATTTAAATCATCAAGGGAGACAGTGTGATCGCATATGACTACGACTGGGCTAAGTTCGTCGTATTCACCGTTGGGATAATTTCTCCTTAGTTTGTATGTTTGTAGGAAGCCTTTCAGCCTATCAGTGAGATCCTCCTTTATTTCGTTAATATCATGGTCATGGTCAAAGCCATGGAGGAGGAATCAACGGTTTTTCTTTGCCCCTTTTTTGGCAAAAGTGTGACATTCTACTTGTTGTCTGGCGAGCAGTTCAAAGCCTTTATTATATTCGTTTTCACACCAGAAGAATATGCGATTTTCCCTGTTATTAGATGAGAGACTAAATTGGTGGAGACCAGCTTCAAGGAGCAGGTGTCTTAATTGCGCAGTTTTCTGATGGGGGGGGAGTTTTACTTTTGTTTCAGCGAGCGCTGAGAATCTGTTTTTGGTTTGTAAGGGCCGGGGGTCTCTTGCCCTGGGCTCGAGTCTGTTACCCCGAATTGGTCTAGTCACAGTCTGCCATTCGGGATTTATCCTACTTTCTCTCTCAGGTGAGGTGGAAGCGGCTCTTTTCTCATGGGAAATGTGGTGGGTATCCATGCCCTCAGGAGATAGCGGGCTGTCCATATCTGATGGAGGATGGGTGATTATGGATTGTGCCAGTGTTCAAAATGACACTTAACACTCTCCCTATGAGAAATAATATTTCTCAGAGTCCTACAGACTAACCTGGTATAGCTGCAGAATGGTGTAGTGGGTCAGCGCAGGTAGTAATCCTTTGTTCTCCTGGTCCTTTGTCTGGGGGAGGGACGCACGAGACACAACCTCACTCTAACACTGCACTAGGTAAACTGTTTGAAACCGCGCACCTTTCACGTCTTCTTATATCTGTCTTATCTCCATTTCAGGCGGTTCCACCAATCATGTGCGCTGTCAATCTGCACTTCCAACTAGTTCGTATGCACATTGAAATCCTCCTGCTGCCAGGCTTGCAATACTTCCCTGCCTGTTGCGTAGAATGCGCCTCTGAAATCGTGCACCTTTCATGTCTTCTTATATCTGTCTTGTCTCCATTACAGGCGGTTCCACCAATCATGTGCGCTGTCAATCTGCACTTCCAACTAGTTCGTATGCACATTGAAATCCTCCTGCTGCCAGGCTTGCAATCCTACCCCTGCCTGTTGCATAGAATGCGCCTCTGAAACCGCGTACCTTTCACGTCTTCTTATATCTGTCTTATCTCCATTTCAGGCGGTTACACCAATCATGTGCGCTGTCAATCTGCACTTCCAACTAGTTCGTATGCACATTGAAATCCTCCTGCTGCCAGGCTTGCAATCCTTCCCTGCCTGTTGCTTAGATTGCGCCTCTGAAATCTCGCACCTTTCATGTCTTCTTATATCTGTCTTGTCTCCATTTCAGGCGGTTCCACCAATCATGTGCGCTGTCAATCTGCAGTTCCAACTAGTTCGTATGCTCATTGAAATCCTCCTGCAGCTAGGCTTGCAATACTCCCTTTACGACCTTGCCTAATGTGTCGCTTTGCAATTTACGATTTTGCCTAATTAGTTACTTTTAACACTCACACACACACACACACATGTACGCACGCACAATCAAAGGATGAACAACGATAAGATATATCTGCAACGAAAAGGATTGCATTATTTTGGAAAGTACTCATTGAATAATAATAACGCACGCACGCACACTTACAAATACATATTTATTACTTATAATATGATGCAGTCAAATAAACTTAGTATTATAAACTATTCTATAGCTCTCTGTTGAATGGAATCAGTAGAATATCTAACTTATATAACTTTTTTATGATATACAATATTAATTAAAAAAAAAATTTTAAACATGAATTAATTATAAACACATTCCATACTATCACAGGCTTAATAATTTTACATTAAAAAAATTTATGTAAGTAATTTCTCCATATTTATCACTTTTGGTTCTGCCATTTAAAAAAAAAGAAATCTACATATTTTATAAAGTTTAATAGCCTTCTTTTATTTATGTTTAAAACAAAATCCTTTGATTTTTTATTTATCCCATTAGCTTTGAATAAATGATTTTTTTAGTTACTGCATGATTTGGAATTCTGGCTTTCATGTCTCCTAAAATAATCAGTAATACTGTTCTGAACTTGAAAATGTCTGGATACATATTCTTAATTTTTGAACCAGCTATGTTGTAACGTAAAGTTTTACTATTGGCTAAATTACTGTTGTTTATTATTTTTACTAAGTATTTNGTGTTAATCAAATTTAAAGCTATTCATTAAATGTAGACGACTTATTCTTTCCCTTTCACTCTCTAAGAAAATGTCTTTCGTTACCTTAAAACACCACTAATAAAATAACTGAACAATAATTAAATTTATTCTATTTATTTATAATTATAAAATTATAAAGTTTTATAATTGCCTAAAACTCTATTCCTGTAACACTTGAAGTAATAATTATAATTAAATAGAAACAATAGATAGAAATTAGATAGATGAATGCCATATTTTATGATGGCCCAAAGAAATCTAAATATTTGCCATACCCAATTAAAACTTAATATTTTTATAAAATTTAAATGAATTCCTTATTTTTATTATGGACCAAAACCAGCCTAAAATATTCTATTAATTCTGTTGGATTCTGTGTCTCAAAACTTAATATTTTTATAATGGAACTAATGTTCATTCTTTAAAATGTGTTTGACTAAAAGTGGCCATTTATTTTATTACTGATATATTGGCTGGTCTCTCCTACATATTCTTCATCATAATGCTGGCTTGGTATGTAATAAATGACTTTGTTCAGTCTCAGTGGAATTTTACTTTTCAGTCTTGAGCATAGATTTTTGTAAATATAGATTTTTGTTCTTGTGAGTAATGGATACTTTGCATTGTTTTAAGATTTTACTTAAGCATTCTGTTAGTCCTTTTATGTATGTGATAGATTTAAAAGTTCTAATCATTCAATTATTCATAGTGCTGTTGAGAGGGGTCATTTATTGGAGTATTTATCTTTTGAGTAAATCGTAAATTTGTATGAGTGATTCTATTAATGAGTGTTTTAGGGTATTGGTTGGTCTATAATATACATTTTATTGTTTTCATGTTATTTTTATGGAATTAAGGTAACTTAATTTTAGTGCTCTTTGTTTAAGGGCTAGTGCCATATTTATTTTTTGTTTCATTATGTGATTTGTAATTGATGTATCAAGTGTTTTTAATAGGATTTCTTCATTGGTTTACCCTGATATTAGCATCCTCCTTCCTGTATGTGAATATATCTAAGAATGGTAAAATTTTATTATTTTCTTTTATTAAGGAAAATTGTAAACTTTAGTGATACTCATTAAATGTTTTGACTAAATTTTTTGTGGTATACTGGTATACTTTAATATAAATTATCATCGATGATTATATTAACTTTTATATAAATGGTATATCGTAAGCAAATAATTAATGAATTTAATAATTCATTAAAGTCAGTCATAGCAATATCTCCTGATATTCGTGCTACAGGTTCCCCTAATTAGTTTGTAAAATATATTGTTGTATTGCCAGTAACCCATGTCTACACTTAACTCAATAAAATCTGTAAAATCTGTTTTAGATATCTTTGTATTATTTTTAAGTTTATTCCATTTTTCTAATAATTCAATAATCATTTTTTAAATAAATTTTGGAAGTAAATTTATGAATAATATTATATTAGTATGAAATATTATTATGAAATGAATATTATTATTATGAAACAAGTTTATAATTTTGAGGAGTACCTTTTGTTTTTATGCTATTATATAGTTGGAAAGAGTCAGTGTTATTATACTTGGGTTGTTTTTATCAATTCAGCAAGATAAATATATAATGTATGGGTAATATCGAAACTAATAACTAGTCTAAGTAGAATATTTTTTATGTGTCACAACTGTGCCACATAATCTAGGTGTAATACTATTATATTTAGTCAAATTATTTACAGTTTTGAGATTTATTTATCTTATTTATTTAATTTTATATTTAATTTTTATTCTTATTTTGTATTGTGGATGAGAGCTCTCTTATAACTTCTTATATGTACACTTAACATATATTAACCCTTTTATTTTAATAATATATTCATATTCATCGATAATTACAATATGATTAGTTTTGTCTGATTTTATAGTTTAAATGTTTATTATTATTTATAAACTTTTTAGTTTTGTCCATCAAAATGTTTAATTCATCATATTTATTTGAATTTAATTTATTATTATAGCTGGTTATTATGTTTGTGTATTGTGTTGTTATACAGTATTTGTTGAGTTATTAGTGCTATTCTGGGTTATCTAGTCTAGGTTTGATAGTATATAAAGATATACTATCAAACCTAGACTAGATAACCCAGAATAGCACTAATAACTCAACAAATACTGTATAACAACACAATACACAAACATAATAGTAGTGGTAAGCTTTGTTAGTGTATGGGAGTCCAAATTTTGATTCTAATCAACATCTTCTTGTCGTCGTAAGTCATTACATATTGAATGTCTTGGGGAATTATACTATGTTTTAATTTGTAATCCATTTATTTGAGTCATGTGTTTCATTATTCTTATTTATTCATTTATTTTTCTTTGATGTTTTCAAATAGTTTAATAAAAGGTTCATTTTGACTTTTAATAACTGAATTTTAAAATTGCCTAGGGAGCATTTCTTTTAATTATTTCATATTACCTTTCTGATTTTAATCAATTTTATTAATTTCCCAATTTATTATTTTAGTTTCTACTTTCATTTTATTTTTCTGAATTTATTTATTGCATTAGAAATATTTTCCTTATATTGGTTTTTAAAAGTAGAGGCCAACTAGTCTTATATTAATATAAATAAAACTGGTTGCACTTTAGTTCTACACGCTACTCACACTCTTTAAAGAATAAACATAAATTAAATTATAGAAATATTAAGATTTCAGACACAGAATCCAATAAAATTAAAAGACTATTTATCTTGACATCTTGATGAACAATTGCGCAAGGGTTTGCTGCAACCATTAACTATTATTTGTATTTGTAAGTTAACCGAAATTTCAAAATATTAAAAAGTTATTTAGATTGCTTATATATGATAAATAGTAAATTTTACAATAATTTTATAGATTTTATAATTTCTTATCATATCAAAATTGTAAAAAAAAAAAAAAAAAAAAAATTATTTGTGAACATTTTATACCCTGAAAAAAAGAAAATACATTCTTGAAATATTGACCTAGACTAAATTTGAACAAAATTATTGAACCAAAATCCTCAATAACATTCAAAGTCTCTCTCTCTCTCTCTCTCTCTCTCTCTCTCTCTCTCTACACACACACACACATATATATATAGTTGTGGAGAAACAAATTTAGTTTCAGTTACCCTTTAAATGTTTTAAAGAAAGATTAGAAATTTCTCTGCTACCATATACAAAATTTGTTTCTCCACAACACAATATATTTTTTATTAATTATAGCTTAGCACTCTCATGATCCAGATCCATTAGAATTTTTTTTTCACCTAACCTGTTTATAATTATTTATATTCTAATAGTCTAAGTCCTATTGTAAAATAATTCTCTATTAGAGATTGCCTGATATTAAAGGAAAATAATTGTGACAATGTTAATAAGACTTAAAAAAAATTATTGTTTTTGAATTTAAAATTAATTCATAATTAATAAATCAGTTTTATATTGTAAAGTTATTCTCATACGAGGGTTAAGGACACCTTATAAAAATTAACTTTAATCTAAAATATTTGCTACATAATTTTCATCCTAAACCCTTTCTGTGAGCATGAAAAACAATCATTATATTTTTTTGGCATTCCCTGACCACATCTACCTCCTACATAACTTCAGTTGTGAACAAATATGGTACTCAGCTGGAAAAAAAAAGCAAAAAAAAAAAAAAGCACAAATATGATATTCGACATTATTATTAGTCTATACTAACTCTTTTTATGACAATATCAATTTCTCTGTAATTGAAAGAACATTACAAATTNATTTGACCCTTCAAACTCATATTTTGAATTTGTTAAATTCATGGAACAATATTGCTGAAAAATTTTTCCTAATTTTTAAAGTAATTTTGATTTTTAAGTATTTAGGTTCACCGATGCTAAAATTAGTTACTTTTAATCATTTTTTTCGTGAAATTTTTTAATATTTTAATCATGGAATTAGCCCTCTCTCCAGAATTTTATTCACTTCTCATTCCTTGATTTAATAAGCAATGTAAGCATGAAATAATGATTTGTCACTATACCTGCTGTAACGCACTTGTATTTTGCCATATTTTATTTTTTTATTCTTTGTATTATTTTTTAAAAAATACATATACATTTTTTCGTAATAATATACAAATATATATATTTAGTTGCATAGTTCAGTCAAATTATTTGATAAATAACTGAAGATGATCATTTTTTGGGAAAATGTATATAAAAAACTTAAAATGGAGAGTTTTTGACTGTTGCGATTAGTAATAGAGAATTTTTGTAGGGGTTCGATCAGGTTGATCCAAAAAAAGAAAGCTGAGATTGTTATTGAGTAAAATGGAATAATAATATTAGTGTTTACACAATTTGAATAGTTTTGCATAGAAATATTCATTGAAGAAAGCTGAATTGAATTCATTGAAGGAATCTGCATTGAATTCATTGAAGGTAGGGGAATTAGCTCAGCTTGCGCATTTTGTTTCTTTGGTTAGATTTTAGAAGAATACATATTATTCATTCTTTAATTTAATAAATAGTTCTAAAATGTCTAACTAGCAAGAATGTTGATCTGCAAAGTTATAAGTGGATTACAATATCACATATGAGAATGCAGTTCATATATTTTGCAAGTTCCTAAATAAATTTTAGTTGTGCGATACTGCTACATCTTAAGTAATTACAGCATTAACTGATTTATAAACATTCTTGTCATATTGTCTTTAGGAAGAAAGTTTTCATTATTTACTAACAAGGATGTGGAATGTATTGACATATAATTCAGGTGATATCAAGCAAAAAAAAGTTGTCCGTGGCACGCCAAGGAGGACTTAGCACACTTTGCTAATTCGTTAAGTATCATTAAAGAGTAGGGCATTCTAGTGGTTATGGCACTAGTCATATGTCCTTAGATTGAAAGTTCAATATGCACAGCGCAGATTAAATTTCCCAGGATTCCTGGTGTTCTCCAGAAAATCCATCATAAATCAAGTTCTTTTGTCCTTGAATAAAGAACGCTTTCTCTAGTTTATCCTGGCTCATGAAATAATAGATTTTCATTTAAACAGTGGTTTGAAGCCGAATTCATTTTACTTTTCTTTGAAAGTATCATTAAAGACGAAACTTAAGAGGTCAAGTTGTAATAATAATTAATAGTTTGAAGATTATACAATCTTTTGAGAAATAGATAGTAGGGTATATAAAAAGTAGTAGTATATATAAATATTCAAACAGCAAAGGAAGAAGAAAGGTTAGGAATGCCTAGCTGGCACTAGTCCAGCAAGAGGGACAAGAGGGTGGTGAAGTGAACATTCAAGTTATATTCCAGATAATACCACACACACAAATACACGACAATGTATTCACGCACACACACACAAACACTCTCAAATGTATGTACATGTATTTGTGTGTGTAGTATTATCTCTCAACTAATTATCGCCTTCTTCATTTAAAAAATCAGATTAATAAAACGTATACTGAAAAATATATGAACATAGCTGGTAATTTTTTTTCGGAACTATAGAAAAAACTCAAAGAAAGAGTAGTTAAAGGGATCATCGATAAAGAATATGTTTACTATAGATTCCACAATTCTCAAATAGTCCCCATATACAGAAACTTAACATAATAAAATTTGAAAACAATATTTCCAACAATTTTTCTCTTGTTCCTGTTTATATCATAGATGGGAAACGGGTTAATTGTTTTTTTCCAAATTGATCACATTTAGAAATTCAGTTTAACATTATCAATTGTGGATTGAAATTCATTTTTCGTCTTTTTCACAGTGATTACAATCGAAATAAATAAAATGTGGAAGTTTTGTTGCAATTATGAGGAATTAGCTTACACAACACCCCTAGACTTATGTGTCTCGTCGCTCTTCCCTCTCTCCCCCCATGTAGAAATGATAACGTGTTTGCTGTATCTGTCCCCAGATTTACCTTAGACTTCGGTCATACGCCTTTTTCCAAAAGAAAAAAAACGAATAATGCACTTGTGATGCGCGTCTCCAGCCTAGCGATTGACGTTTAATAAGAGAAAAAAAAAGGTTCTATATAAAACTGACGCCATAACCACCGCCTTATTTATAACTTCCTGCTTGTGGACCTCCAACTCCCTCCCTACTGATATACGATAATAGGTTAGCTTCCTAGAAGTCCAATTTATTCTAATGGGTAAAACATTAATGGAAATTGCAGTTACTACAAGTTACTAACCCTGAAATAATGCTAAGGTCTTGACATAGTTAGTGTGACGGAGTCTGACTCGGCTGCTCTGGATCAGATCCTGCCTTGAACAAGTTCCCAGCCTGACTTACCATAAGGTAACCTCAAGCATCGACAAATTCCTCGGTCTGTTATCTGTTTTTTAGTTATGTTTTTAGCTGATTTTTGCTCTTTCGGAATTTTCGGAAATGGAGATATATTTATCTCATTGAAAAAATTTATTATTATTTTTGTTTTAATTCGTATTAAACAAACTTAAATGCAATTTTATTAATTTTAATTATTTTTTAATATTATGTAATATTAAACACAAACACACACACACACACACACACATATATATATATCATAATAAAATTAGTATTAATAGTAGTAAATAACTGTATAATGCATATACTGACAAGAATTTTTTACATAGAGACACACACCACACAGTGAAATGTTTAAGAGCATTGTCAGGCACAGAAATAATCAAATTGGCATTTGACCCTTCAAACTCATATTTTGAATTTGTTAAATTCATGGAACAATATTGCTGAAAAATTTTTCCTAATTTTTAAAGTAATTTTGATTTTTAAGTATTTAGGTTCACCGATGCTAAAATTAGTTACTTTTAATCATTTTTTTCGTGAAATTTTTTAATATTTTAATCATGGAATTAGCCCTCTCTCCAGAATTTTATTCACTTCTCATTCCTTGATTTAATAAGCAATGTAAGCATGAAATAATGATTTGTCACTATACCTGCTGTAACGCACTTGTATTTTGCCATATTTTATTTTTTTATTCTTTGTATTATTTTTTAAAAAATACATATACATTTTTTCGTAATAATATACAAATATATATATTTAGTTGCATAGTTCAGTCAAATTATTTGATAAATAACTGAAGATGATCATTTTTTGGGAAAATGTATATAAAAAACTTAAAATGGAGAGTTTTTGACTGTTGCGATTAGTAATAGAGAATTTTTGTAGGGGTTCGATCAGGTTGATCCAAAAAATAAAACTTAAAAAATGTATATTATTTATTATCTGCCAACGTTTCGGCTTCCATTGTTTTATTTCCATGAAGGCGACAGGGACCGGATCAAATGTTCATGACTGGACGTCTCGTCCTCATGATAGCTCTGAAGATGGCTTACAATGTGAGTCGAAACGTTGGCAGATAATAAAAATGCAATTTTTTTTTAAATAGTATTTTTCGGATCAACCTTGACCGAACCCCAACAAACATACTTTTCTAAAAAGCTTTATTCTATTGTAATTCGTTGGGAAGAGACTCTTCACCGCGATCTTGAAATTGACGTTTCGACACACTCGGCACTCCGACCTAACCTACTCCAGGATGACTGATAAGGGGTTGTTGGTTGGGGGGTAATATCCGCCCCGACAGGTGGGTTTGAGTGATAGCCTGCTATCAGTCGCTGCGGCTTCCCCAAGGGAAGGTTATCCATCAGTCCCCGGCGATAAATCCACTCCTCGAACCACACTTTACAAATGTCCTCACCACTCCCGCGGGTGAGCTTGTTCGACAGAGGGCTGATTTGGATTCGACAGCCGTCTAGGTAGTTGTCAAGGTGGCTCCCTTTGAATCCTTTCCGCTAGGGTTTCATGTTCAAAATGATAAACCAACTAGGAATCAAACTAGTTTTACTTCTCAAATTTAGAATACATCACATGTTTACATTTTTTTCTATGCTGTTTATTTCTATTTTTCGTTTTGGCTTTTTATGGTAGTCAGTTTGGTTACGGGATTCATAAGTGTACAAATTAAAGTTCCATAAGTTCAGAAAGCTTTCTCTTGAGTGGATGTGACACACCAGTCGTTAATTCCTAGCTTTTGCTTATTTTATTCCCTGAAGGTATAGATATTTATTATATTATTCACGATTTGTCCTCAATTAATGTCTATTTATTTGAATTGACTAACTAAAGTTGTAGATGATCCGAAATGAATGAAATACTTATGTCTCGGTCTAATGTAGGATTTTTTATTTTATTTTAGGTGTTAAAATATGTTATTTTATTTTTGGTTTTAGTTCCATTTAAACTACTTAGGATAATGGAGGGAGGGCTATCTACAAGTTTTCACCCCAATCGCAGGATTTAATTTGGAATAAATTATATGAAAAATGCATTCTGCAATCTTCAGCTGGGATAGATCTGACGGAGAGGTTGAAGCCAATCGATGCTAGCAATGATAACCAAAGCTGCCCCCGGCAATACAAAACCTTGATTGACGCCAAGTGTTCCGAGAGTGCAATATTGTATGAACGAATTTGATTGGCCGATGGCTAGTCAATGAGTGGCCACTGTTTATCTCTTAAAGTTACTACAAGAAGTTGACATTTCCTCAATCATGAATCTTTTTCACTCATTGCCAGGAAGACCAATAATGCTCAATGCTACTTTTTTTTATGACTGAATTTGTGGTCCTATATTAACTGAATATAAAGGGCAATTGGTTATTTTCTCTTCACCACCCACCAGTTTAGTTCTGCAGTTTGAGGTGTGACCATAAACCTCCACACATATATATATATATCACTTTAAGTAAGTTACTCTAGGTAGTTTCTATCAAACGAAATACCCCACCATCAAGAATACCATTAAGTTCAAAATTCTGTCAATACGATCCACAAAATGTAACAATAAATCCCTCGGCTAAGTCTATTTAGTTTGACCAAGCAACAGCTAGGGAAGGTGAGATATGAAAAATTGGTATTTGTTCTTCTGAAAGTTTTATAAAAACATTCCTTCAATATATGAATAGTAACGGTAAGCGGTATTTGTTCAGGCAAGTCAAGAATTCATTGTTATTGGCACAACTATTTAAAGTGTAAAATGCAGAAATGGTTTATTTTTGTATGGTTGTGAATCACCTACAATTTGACAGGTTGCTCAAATTCGACCGCATTAAAACGTAGACTAAATGGGAAAAACGTATGAAAAAATAGGAATTCTAACAATTATGAATTCAATTTTATTTTTATAAACTTCTAAAGATCCCTTTTGTACATGCTGTTTCAGGAAAGCCGTTGTGGAATGTGACCTATACCGACATGCTGAAGCGGGACTTGCTTGCTACCTACGACAAGTTCGCTCGGCCGAACCATCACACCAACGCGACCAAAGTATCTCTGGATCTCGATCTGAAACACATTGATCTCGTGAGTACAATTAAAGTAACACCTGATGTACATCTTCACACGAAATGGGCATTCGAATGGGGAAGCTGTAAGATGAGTGAACTGCTGGATTACATCCCTTAACATCCGCGAGGACTCTCTACCCTTGGAAGCCATTTTATTTTACTAGTCCCATCAAATAAAAATGTCCGACACATCAGAGCGTTAGCTAAGTAGATTTCCTATTTTAATTCGAAGACGGCCACAAACGATTGTAAATGAAGAATTCTGTCATGAAAGCCATAGAGGGAATAAGGTTAAGATCAGTAAGTGGGTGTCGTCAACATTCTTAGTTTCCATCTTAAATATCTTATTTAGTGAAGAGATTCTGGAGGTTTTATGAGAGCGTTAGTGTTATAAAATCCCTCATTACTCCTATTTTGTCCCTCATTACAGTTTTGGTAACACCAAACGTACCTAATTTGGAAATTTAGTGTACAAATTCGGGAAGTTTTAGAGAGCGTTAGTGTTATAAAATCCCTCATTACTCCTATTTTGTCCTTCATTACAATTTTGGTAATACCAATCGTACCTAATGTGGAGATTTAGTGTACAAATTCGGGAAGTTTTAGAGAGCGTTAAGGTTATAAAATCCCTCATTACTCCTATTTTGTCCCTCATTACAGTTTTGGTAACACCAAACGTACCTAATTTGGAGATTTAGTGTACAAATTCGGGAAGTTGTAGAAAGCGTTAGTGTTATAAAATCCCTCATTACTCCTATTTTGTCCTTCATTACAATTTTGGTAATACCAAACGTACCTAATGTGAAGATTTTAAATTTTAGTTTTATCCTCTGCACTCTTTCTTTAGCTTTCGCTTCAAACAAAAATTAACTTATTCAACTATTTTACAAAGAATGGCTATTTAAGGATTTCAGTTTCAATATTCTAACAATAAGAGGAAGCGTTGAATCCTTGAAACTATATTCTTAGATATTTTATTTGTTATAAGTTTCTCGTAGAAATTAATATAAAAATAAAAAGCCATTTTAGTGGGGATTTGAGAAGAGGCATCATACCCTTGGAGGAAGCTTCACTCCCCTCTTGGGTGCTTCTCTAATTATCGTCTAAATTCGAAAGCGCTCAAGTTTGTCTAAGTAAATTTTGAGGGAAAAGATAACTTAGTCTTTTAATTTGGCTCTTATTATAAGCCCACAAACTCATGGGCGTCTAGTTGAAAATATAAGAATATTCAAAATTAAGTCGTCGATAATATCCTGGCTTCAAAGAAGAATATTACGGGTATTGTTTTGTCATTGTGAAATTGTTTAAGAGTGTACCTTGAAGTATTGGGCAGGTCCTTTCAATTTTAAAAATAGAAACCGAATTCGGTACTCTAGTTTTCTGGAGGAATCCATTTCACGAAATCAGTTTTGGTTTAAAACGAATGACTCGGGGGGTGGTGGGAGGGGTTGGAGGAAGACCAAATTGAAAAATCGTCATTGTTAGTTTTATGACAAAATGTATATGACCAAATATCTGGAAAATTTATTTCACTAACATTTAAGTTAAATTATTACAAACAATTCATAAATAAAGAACAGTTTNAAAAAATACTATAAAATCAATTTTTGTTTTTCAAATTATTGTTAATACTTTTATTCTTATGTAACTATGAAATTATTTAAATATAAGTAATTGTTGAATTTGGTCTCTCTCTAATGTTTTCCCTCAAATAAAATCTTATTATTAATTTTAACTTTCGAAATAATAAATCCGCAAAGCTTATTATGAAGAAATTCTCTAATTGACTATCCGTCTCATCATACATGTGTCATCTAAAAACTTAAATAAAGTAAAGCCTCCATGTATTCTTATTTTAATCACGTAATACACCCCTTTCTTACTTAGGGGTCTAAGTTCAAAGGTTAATCCTCTTAATGATAATTTTTTAAATGAGAAGATTTGGAAGGATGGAGGAGGGCATATTAGCTCCAAAGAGAGACCTAAATACATAGTAGAACATGACCAGCCAATTTTCTGGAGGCCAATTGTCAAAAAATAATCCTTAAACACTCGCATAATAGATGGAGGAAGGGGTGGAAGGGGGTGGGGTTGTAAGGATGGAGGGGTTTGATATGAGCCCAAATACAGATAATGTCAAGTGACATCCTAAATGGGTAGATTATGCAGTGGTTTCTAAGGAATATGCATAAGCATGCCTGGGTATACCTCTCAAAACCCAACTGAGGGTATGTTAAGAAATTCGTCTTTGACGTTCTTATGACGTCATATAAGCATGAGGGTTTGAGGTGAAACCATGGATACTGCCGTTTTTTAAAATCATTTCTGGGGCCTAAAACCGGTCTGATTTTTTATTAGGATGTCCACCATTTTCATAATTTGTGTGCTGCAGAATCTTTCTATACCCTGAAATACATAATTCCAACTCCAGTCCAAGTAGACCCTTCGAGAGAAGATATTTTCGTTCAGAAGAATACTGTACAGAAATATTTCTATAAATACTTCCGCTGTCCTACTTTAAGTGTAAGTAAATTTCTTAGGGTAAGAATTGGACATATTAAAAACAAAATTTTCTGTTATAGGACGATGCAAAATCTCTATTCACAGTCAACGCCTGGACTAGACTGGTAAGTGTGCCATTGAAATTAATAATTTCTTCATTACCATTGATATAAGTACCATTTTTATTTTTCTAAAACGTATTGAGATAAATGGTTTAAATAATATAATCACTGATTCATGTTGTTTCCATAACTGCTTATTTATAATGTGTCTTGTCATTTTTTTTATTTCACTACCTGCTTTTAAATTTCATAGCTTTTAAAGTGGAGATAATAAAGTAATTGTAATCAAGAGGAACAGTTCGAAGACCGTTCAGACAATGAGTTCATTTCTTTCAGGTTGGGGGAGAAGTTTACCTTACAGGTGATGAAGGAATGAGCACATACTAGCAACATTACTGTCACATTCTCAAGATCCATCATCAAGTGGATATGGTCATGGTGCCTTTATCGGGACTTTTTGTGCACTGGAATTTACCTCTTTCTAGGCTGTTAGTGTGATGGGAGATCTTTCTGTATTTTTGTATCTCAACGAAAACATATTTCGAATGGATTATAACTGTTCCTTCCGTTTTGAGTGATTTTTATTTATTATTTTAATAACTAGGACAGGCATAAATATTTAAGTTCATTTTTATTATTTAATTATATTGGTAGTAGCTCTGTCTGTCAAGCATACCAGATTATGTACATTTAGTAAATAAATTGTTTCTCACTTGTGCCAGTAGACATGGAACGATGAGAAGCTGCAGTGGAACGCCAGCGAGTACGGAGGTCTGAGTGTACTTCATCTTGCTGACCATGAGATCTGGGAGCCGGATATCGTACTCTACAACAGGTGAAGGAATAACCTTAGGCAGGATAAACATATGTCTTATCGTAAGGCCACAAGGAAGTTCTTGCAAGTTTGATATTTCAAAAGCCACTATTTCTTAATATTTTGTAGTAAACCTTTACCAAGTTAAACATTTAGTATAAAAGTTTGATTCATATAAGAATGAATATACATTTATCCATAACGTCAAGTTATATACAGAGTGTTCTATTGGAAATGGATAATCGCAGGTAGGCTCAATATTTATACTTATCTACATATTATACTTATACAAATTGTAATATTCTTTCAAAATGCTAAATATTAGTTAGGTTTCCAGTGTTTTGCATAAAAATATAATTTATAAAATTAGATTTCAGTATAGTCCAGCCAAGTATTCCATCTTGTGCGCCTATTCTTTGCCTCCTTGAGTTTACTTGCAACGTCACAAGAGGATTTTTCCCTACAGTTGATCAAATCATTTAGATCTTTAATGACTAGATGAACTCGGGGAGTAAAATAATGATTTATTGTAATTTATTAAAGATGAGCTGGCCATAATTAAGAGTAAATTATTACTTTCTCAATGTAATACCAGAACAGTTTGGGGAGAAAGCGCTCAGTTTATTTAATCATCGCTCAGTCCATTTTAGAAATCCTTATTAAGCCCCTTTTCTAAACATTTTAGAATAACAACAACATAGATATTTTTGATAACTTTTCATTCAGTTCTATTCTTCCTTGAGCTTGGAATTTGAGCTGATAATGATGCAACTTCTTGTGGATACGCACAAACGCCCAGGCGTGGAATCAAGATGGAGAGTGATGTGGTTCGTCCCATTTCTCTGCAGCTGAGTGACAAATGACCTGAAGGGGGGGGGGGGGGGGTTGAAGAGAACAAAGCCGAAATCGATCTCTCACTTTCGACGGTGGATCGCCAAAAGCTCACCATACAAGCGCACCGGATTTCATTTCATGGAGGAAACGTATATTTACAATTAACTTCTACAATCTGAGTAGAGTAAACATTACAAATTAGTATTTATGTTTTCATCCTAGTTGGTTTTAGAATTTTTGAACCAAGTTATTGCAGACTTCCTCAAGGATATTCACACATGTTCGCTGCGACTTTCGTTAAATATGTTCCATGCTAATGTAGTATTTTCTTCTGCGTACGAAATGTTAGAGACAATTTTTAGTGAGTTACAGCTCGGGAAATATACTACACTATTCGACCACTATATCGTTGTAGACTAACAAGTATTATGAAAATTTCACTAACACCTTTTCTTGTAAGATACGGGCCCTTAAAAAAAAAACAAAAAAAAAAAACTTTTACTCTTTAATTTATATAAAACGTGGCATTATCCAAATATCCAGTGTGTATAGAAACTGTCATGTAAGAATTTTAATTTAGATAAGTCAGATAATTAATTCTCTGCTGACAGACATTTCTTGAAAATTCATAAATACTAACAAATCTATTCACGGATCAAATATCTCCCAAAAAGAAATTTGTGATTTCATACTGTATGATGCTCTTTAATTTCACATTATTTTCGCATAACATGATTTTTATTATATATTATGATCATAACATTTAATAAATCATGTCATATATAATTTTTAGTAATCACATTAGCAACGCATTATTGATCATTTTCAAGTTATAAATAAGTTAAAGAATTAAATTAATATTTAAAACTAAGTACATTTTAATAATTAATAAATTGTTTATTTATTAATAACAAACGATTTTTATATTATATTTTAATCAAAATTGACCATGTATATATTCAAAAGTACTTATACTATTATTACTTATTATTAAAAGCGCAGTAGAATTATTTATTAATAACTGATTTTCATTTAGGTTAGTAATAATCGTGAACTTAATAGATTTCCCATGTTAACTCTTAATATATATTATATTATATATAAGAGTAAATAAGATATTTAATCTGCAAAAAATTGCTATGAGGGCAAAATGTGGGAGTTCTAAAGTCTGGTTCTGGTATGTCCGGGAATAAAAAGTGGAGGAAGTTCGTTGTTATGTACTGAAATATGTACTGCATTGAATGTTAGCATATGCTTATTCATAGTGTATAAAATAAAAGTTTAAAAATCCCATGTTGAATATTATCCTGTAGCCATAAAATAGAGAAGTAAATATATGAATGAACCATTACACCAATTTAAAAATAAGTATAAAATTTACATAATTTATGATACATAAATATATAAAAATGGAATAAGAACAGAAATTGATATAACTGCTTCCATCTAAGTTCAAAACAAAAAAGTTACTGGTAGTTATTGGCCAGATTATGGGATAAGACGGTCAACAGCGAATGCATACATAAATACACAAATTAAATCTGATTTGATAAAAATGTTATTAATTTTCAGAAAATAATGTATCAATGCTAATGGCGTGTCTTAGCAAAGCGACAATTTTCAATCTATTGAAAATGAAGAAGTGATTTAAGTCTAATGTATCGAACTTATGAAAAGGAATAAATGGTAATTCCAAAGTAAGCGAAGTTTCTATACCTCTGCAGTATATTAGATTTCTGCACTTAGGAAATCATTTTATCTGACACCGATCGGGCGACAAGGAGATACTCAAAAGGTATTAGCAGATATGAAAAGTTCACTCAAGAATTAAGATACAGGTGATAACAGGGTATATTGTTTCAGGAATTAGAGAATTGACTAACGCTAAATTAGTTAAGAAGTAAATACTATAAAATAAAGAAAAAAATCTTGAGACGTAAAGATATCTAAAAAAAATTCAAGTTAAGTAAAAGGGACGAAAAATAAAAAAAATCACCAAAATAAAAAAATAGAAAGATTATGAAGATTACATGATGCGTTAGAGAAAATGTTCACCCTGCTGAAGGCATCAAATTTACAAAAAGTTATAAAAAAAGTGAAAAATTTATAACAGAACCAGAAAACATGATACTCTTTCATATAAAAGTGTAATTCATTAAAATATGTTAGTTTTAATCAAATTTCACAAAAACTTGATTTTTTTAATGATGATTAAAGATAGCGAAACAATAAATTTGGCAGCAATTTGTGGAGGAGATATTAGCTCATTTTACCATAGAAGATAATGAATTTATGGAAAGTTTTATATTGCATTCAGTAATATTTCTCGAAATTCAATAATAAAAGCTTAAGAAAAATATATGGCACTATCTAGTAAATACAATATTAAAAATATCCAAATATTTTCAGATTTTGTAAGCACAAAGGCTTTTTCGAATTAATAGTAGTGCATGTAAAAAAGGCATACTTTAATTAATGTTTCATTTAATTATTTTTATACCCCTCCCACACACATAAAATATAATGGAATTATAAAGTTATTAGTTGTAAAAATGATGCTATATATATATATATATATATATATATATATATATATATATATATAGCGTTATTAAATATGATTTTAAAATTGGAGACTACGATATTTCACTCAGGTTCCAGCTGGAAATTAAATCTGTCTTGATGTCATAAAACGGCGAAACAGGAAGCTCTCGTGCTTTTTAATGTATCTCCACCAAGTTGGTGCTTACAACTCAACTCCACGAGTACACACACGCTCCAACACTGAACTTTATATCAAAGGGGAAAGTTCGCAACAAACTTATATTTCCCTGCGGAACTCCCTATCGGTCACAACAAGTGGTCCTCCCCCAGATCCGATTTCAGAATTTTCCCTCTTTCAGTAGATTTCCCAAATTGAATTTAGTGAATAAATTTACAGGTGTTGCAAAATTCCTTCCTTACACAGTTGAATCGTACACAACATTGATAGAAAAATATAGGATATTTCCTTAAAGTCTGCTTTTTGGTGATATGCGATTAGAAGTATATATATATAAACATATGCTATAGACCAGGTCATTACAACCATTTTCGCTAAAGTGTCCAATTAAGAGTCTTATTTTAAGTCTGCGAGTATAAATATGAAAATATCTCACATGTTACAAGTTATGTTACTCCTAATCTGAAATGTTTACTTAGTTTTTCTTTCTTTCTGTGCTACTGTGCTCCTGTAATAATTCATGTATTTTCCCCCTGGCTCTATATGGCCTGTCGCAGGACTGGTCTGGACTAAGGAATCTACTTAACTGTGTAGTCAAAATGTAAAAATAGATAATTTGTACAGTGAATTATGACTTTCCTCCCCGAAGATTGACTTAAAAGCAATTATAAATATAAAATGAAATAGAATGTATGTCGTACATATAATGTCTTACAAGCGACTGCTCGGGATTAAGGATGAAAATTCTGTCTCTTTGGAAGAGGTTAATATAATCAGATGAACTTGATCTATCATCTCTATGGGGTTATATCTTGGGTTATATTTAAAATGGCTTTAACAGACAAACGTTTACATATGTATCTCTCTTTTACAGGATATTAACTGTTATAGAATAATTTTAAGTTTTTCTACCAATTAACTGATGGTTCTGATAAAGTAATGTTTGTTACACCTTCTGACGTCTTTGTCCAGTGCTCTCGGGAACAACATTGACCACTACGGAAACACCCACTGTCTGGCCTACGCCTCGGGCACAGTCCTCTGGGTGCCGCCTACACAGTTCGCCATCTTCTGTGACCTGGATCTGACCAAGTGGCCCTTTGACCAGCACACTTGCTCCCTGCGACTGGGCTCCTGGACCTACAACGGAGAACAGGTCGATCTTCAGCTCACTCAGGAAGCGCAGGTATGGTCGAGAGACAGCATTAGTCGAGTTTCTCAAGCAGTGTCTAAAATCTCAAAGTGAGGACGTCTTGATCTCGAATTCCGAAAAGGACTATGAAGTGAATGCCGCTGAGGCTGGCTTTAGGGAAAAGAGTATTACTTTACTTTCCTAGTTCATTCCTAAATATTTTCTTTATTATGGGCTTCGTGTAAAGAAGTTACAGAATATATATGTTAGAAAACTATATTTTGGGCATACTGTATTTAGCATGTGATCTTCTAAAATTAATATTTATAATTATATATAATTTAAAATATGATTTATGGCCCATTAATATATATAAACCAGTTGAGGCTCACCAATTGTGAGATCATTTAGTTTGCATTCATCAAGATTATGTGACTTCATTTTTTACCCAGCACTCCATGTTTGAGTGCTTTATTTCGCAATCAGACATATATTCAGTATATTAAGTTTCATACATTATATGCACTACTTCAATACTCAAATTTCACGTAATTTATTATTATACTCATTATTTTCATTGTCATATGCTCATTCAGTAAGGGGACTGTATTGAAGTATTGAGGGTAAAGGTATCTGCTATACTCCTGTAAAAGCCTCTTCTGGTTTGATCAGGGATATATTCCCTTTGAGTTAGGTTAAGTCTTGAGATATAATTAACTGAGAACGAAGGCTCTGCTTGCAGCCATGCATGGTCTCCACACTCCCCCTGTTTTACACATATATGGAGGGCGCTGATAACCTCTGCAATTGAGTGCCGTAAATTCTCCAATAAACAAACACATTCTAGTGATTCTAGTCCAAGGAAGGTGCAGACTTCAAAGCAAGAGGAAGACAGAAGCCTCCAAGGGAAAACATACCGTGTAATTTGTTTTTATGCCGTTAACCTATCCCTGACATCTTACTTTAGTTACTTTACCATTTTCTTCCCGATAAGTGGTTTTCATAATTATATTATTGAACATAAATATTATATTTATAATAGTAATAATTACATTTCATACCAATTATGTTGCGTAAATTGTTGTTAGCACTAATGATAGGATTATATACACTTTTATCTTCCTCCTGTCACTGGTCTACAAACTTCATAAATTAAAATGAATTTCTTTGAAGATTCGCAATAGAATGGCTAAATGTTTGGGTTCTTAAATTTAGAAATAAGGGAGTCCGTCAAAGGTTCGAACTCATATCCTTAAATCTTTTTCTTACTTACATATATTTTCTTGTGCGGTTTCCATAAAATATTGTTGAGCATAAATGTTATAAAATTGCATTTAATAACTATAGTGCATTTAATAATATAATATATAGATGTGTATATCTGTATATATAGACTAAATTCTATATATGTTATACAAGTTTTTGGGGCCATTCTCAAGAACTCTTTCCGAACCACCACTAGGGAGATCATTCAAGAGTTTGCAAAATAAAGCACGAACACGAATTTGGATCCTTTAGTTTTAAAATGGACGCTAGACCGCACATAGACAAACACAAGCAAATTTTGAATTGAAAATTTATCAGCTTTTAAAATGGATCGTTGAGGAATCAAAGAAATTAGTAAAAAGTCGCATCATGACTATGCTTCCTGATTAGCTTGATTGATCACCCTTACGGAAAATCTGTTAATATGAGTTTTTTTCTTCCCCTTCTGGTTTCTTACTGTTTGAAGTTGTCTCGCCATCCTTCATCCCTCGAGTGATTGATTTTCTTATTACCATATTCATTCAGAATTTTTCTATAAAATTGAAATTAATATTAATTTTTATTAATTTTAGCAAGAGTCCAAGGTGGAAATAGATGCGAAGGTGGAGTGGGAAGTGGTGAGTGTGAGGAAACACCGCCATACCACTTACTACTCGTGCTGCCCCGAACCATACATTGACCTGGAGTTCAGTATCACGGTCGAGCGAAGATCTGCCGCCTACAGGGCTATCGTCTTAATTCCCACTTTCTGCAAGTGTCTCTTTTAATTATCTTATATCTTATTTTACTGTAAAGTTATACATTTGTTTTTTAGATTGTGCTTATAAAAATAGTTGCTCAGTAGGAATGCTTGTTCCTTAAGCACCTTGAGAACAGATAAACTCACTATTTTGAATGTTCAAGTTTAAGAATGAACGCGATGGTCTATTATTTATTTCCATTTTGCTTTATAACTTGAAAGCTACAGACAACTTATGACTTGTTTTCCATCAGACCTCTTCTTCATTTTCCTCAAGGAGGCTTTAGTCATTCCTTTGAGTAAGTCCCTTGCCTCGTGTTGTGACTGCTTTGGACAAGGGAATTGAATGTTGATTCACAGAGATTCACGCTCAAGCCAGAAAATTCGACTCTGAGCGGACGATCATTTTGAATTCTACCTGACATCGTTGTAATAAACGAAATGTATTTGTAGTTATTATTATTGGAGTTCCCAATTCATAAATTAACTAAAAAGCTTTCAAATATTTTATGGTAACCTTCATCAGATTAAATTTAAAACATTTGTACCATTATTTGATAAAAACTCCAAAAATTCAAAATTCAGGCTTCAATGATCATTTGCTTTATTTTCTTCAACATACGACCTTATTCATAGAATGAAAAATCTCGTATTCATGAGAGTTGTTGAAATCTCTTGTTAGGATTCCAATATTATTTCAATACCTCTTAGTGTAAATAGTTAAACAATGTATTAGCTAGGAATTTGAATTTTACAATCCATCCAAGTAGAAGGATTCGGCCCTGGAAATTTAGATTTATTTGATTAAATATAATACTTTGGCTATTGTATGTCGTTATCTTCTTCAAGTTTAACTAGTTGGATTGAAATAAATGATTCTTAGATGGCATTAACTAGAAATTAGGAAGGTCGGTTTGATATTCATTTATATTTGTGTATCTGAAATTATATCATGAAAATGTACAACCTTAAAGAAATGTATCTACATCGGATTTTTGAGTTTGATTTCCAAACTATTGTTTTTCAACAGATATTTTTAGTCGATGTAAGAAACTAAAAAGTAACTAAAAAAAATGCTTTAACAAAACTAAAACTAAACCTAGTTGAGACGTAACGTGAGTGATATTTACCAAGAATTAAAAATGTTTTAGATTGATATTTTGAAAATAAATTGCATGAATAAATAATGAAAAATACTGCAGCATATAATGTTTACAAGTAAAACATTTTAGCCAATCTTTCTTGATAACTGGATATATTTTCCCATTCTACAATTATTCTTATTAACGTCCAACTATTCTGGATTTCTAATTCACTTGTAATTAAAGTTAAAAATAAGTCATGCAAAAATTTTATTCATTAGTTTCAGTATTATTGATTTATATATGATGTATGATCATGATATTTTTAGATTTATATATTTATTGCATGGTGGAGAGGGTTGGGCCATGGCTGATTGTATGATTTTTTAAAGAGCTTCGTTGCTTAATGGCTAAATCTGTCAAATGACGATAATATGAATCTGGTCAAATAAAACTGAAAGAAATATCAGGAAACAGCCCAGAATATTTCTGTCATAACATAATATTTATCACGACATAGAGGAACAATTAATGGAGGATAATTGTTGAGATTCACTGGTCACTCAATCACTGCCACAATTAATCACCTGATCAGAATTACTTCCCCCTCCTCACAGGCACGGTGCTCCTAACTCTGACGTCACTATGGCTGCCAGCTAAGGATCGCTTCTTCATGACTGCTCTCACTACACTCGTCACTACTCTCTTCCTTGTATACTTCAGCATTAGGGTGCCTGTAGTAGGACCCCACACACCGCTTATAGGTAAGCTACATTTATGTGTTTATATTGATTGCTTTGGATAATTATGTTATTATTATAGTTATGGTCGCTTAAGTTTAATATGTTCCCCCCAGTTGTCAGGGTAGCTCAGGGGATCCGTTCGGGTTTCGCAATCTTGGCTTTACGGGTTCAATCCCGAATAAGCTTTTATCTATAAATAAAAGTTTGCCCTAAGCCATGGATGTTTAGAATGGAATGTCAAGCTGTAGATAGTCCCTCCCTAAATCACCCTAAGTAGTAGAAATGGAGGCTAACACATAAAGAAAAAAAAAGAAGTTTAGTAGTGAGTCAAGATGGAACCCAAGGTAACTGACTGAAGAGAGGTATAGGGATGTTATTGTATGCAACACTATCAGGAGAATCTATTCTGAGTTTAAAATTTACCTGTACGCATTTGGACTCATTTATTTTAATTCTCCATTTGCATCACGGCTGAATAGCATCTGGGTGGTTTTATTAAGTATTGGAAGCGGTTTTGGAAACAGAATGGGAAGTGAGGAACACTTAGTCATCAGCAAAAAGGTTCAGGAGGATATTTCCGCATAGGTGGGGGTATCCGCAGTTTACAGGATGGACAGGATGGGTCCATACTCGGGAAAATGCTTGAGTCACGTCTGAGAATGGTCCGGGACAGAATCATTTTCGCTCAAGGGAAGAGGAAATGATTATCATTGCTGAGTGATTTGCGCTGAGGCAGATGGTTAATAATATTTCACTTCATTTGGAGCTACTGCCTTAGATAAAGACATTGGTAATGCTATGTCTAGTGACTTCTCAGCATTTGTGCTATTGATCTAAAGCGCAGCGCCTTGTGTAAGGGTTGGAAATCTACTGCTTCATTTATATACCTGGCAATCTTCATAATTGGCAGGAGTGGTTCGGGACTTTTGGCAGTCCACTGTCAGGTGGGCTCAACCACACAGTCTCTTTGTATGGCAGTACTCTTGACCTTTATAACACTGTACGTGCACAATGTACCTTCGAGGACGGGGTTTCTCTACAACCACTGTATTTTACATACATATATGTTTACCGCGTAAATTGTGAGTTCGAGATCTACTAAGAACAGTGGCGGTGGGGTTTTTACAGATGCATATTTCCCAGGCCAATAATGTTGATAGCGTTTCTCACCTGAAAGCCAAGATCGGGAAGTTCGTCTTTGATATCTTCAGGGAGAGTGAATGATGGAGATTGCGGATGACATCTCTGACTTCAAGTTCTTCTTTGAGATGGTATGTATTTTGCTGCGCATTTGCCCTCGTTAAGGTAAGCAATAATACCTCGATGGGTTCAGGCCTGTCTAGCATGCTTTTAGTGTAGTGCTGTCTGATAACGCATGAGTATCGTCCGTGGCCTATTCGCTTGCACATCAAGCAGAAATTTTTTATATCCCTTAAAAAGACGGGTGGTGGTCTGGCTATACGTAGGGGGGGAACCTACACCTTCTGACGTAGTGCCTACTAGCAACTCCTTTGGAGTTCTCACTGAAGACCCTGCTAAGGAAAAACCACCACCACCTATAGTCATCCAACCACCAACACCCTACCTAGATCTGAAGTCACAGCTCCTACAGGTTGGACTAAAAAATACTGATTTCCATATCAGCGCCTCAAAAACCGAAACAAGAATATACCTAGAAAACGAGCAAATGCGAGTGAACTTGTGGCAGAAACTCGCCCAAAACAGACCAGAATACGAGTTCTTCACCTACGCTAAGAGGGGCGACAAGCGACGCCCCAGATTTCTACTGGTGGGGTTTGACTTAAACCACCCAATAGACGAAATCCAAGATGAACTCAAGGAATGGCTCCCCGCCTCCCGACAAGTACATCGACTACGTAGAACAGAGGCAGACGGAACAAAAACCGAAATGCCCTCCATCCTACTCATTTGCGAACTAGACTAGAAGATATCGCAAAACTTAAACACATTTCCAACATCAAGTTCAAAGTCTACCCCTTTGATGGCAGACTTGGACCTCCACAATGTAGGAGATGCCTAATGTTCGGGCACACCAAAAAATATTGCGGTAGATACTACAACTGCAACAGATGAGGAGAAGAACACAATGTATATGAAGTACAATGGCGAAAGCAGATCAAATGTCACAACTGTCAGGGAGAGCATGTCGCCTCCTGGATGAAGTGCCCTGCCAGAGTAAAGCTAATAAAAGAAGTCAAAGAGCGACGACTGAAGAATGTCACAATCATCCCACCTACCCCTACACCAAGGCCTGAGGACTTCCCACATCTCCCCGAGTCAGCAATGATGAGAGGACCTATGAGAGTTTTCAAGCGAGCAACGCAGCAACAACCAGCACTAAACCCACCACCAGTACCAACCCCCCCCCCCCCTAGTACGAAACCCACCAACAGATGGCAGTATGGGTCTCGAAGCTCATGGAACAGATGACTGCCCTGCTCTCTACAATGCAGCTTATGTTGCAACACCTTGTAAACAGCCCATGCAGCTGTAAATCTAGACCTTTTAACATAATTGTAATTTTAAGTTAGTTATAAGTATTAATAAATTGATACCCCGGTGAGTCTTCCCCTGCTCACCTACCCTCTACCTGCTGGGTCTGGCTCTGCCTACCGGCTCACCCTCCACCCTACTCACACCCCACCTGCAAATGCTAACAGGCAACAACAGGTCTCCCTCCTCTACACCCTCTGGACCTCTCGAGGTGCAGAAGGTGATTCCCATTCCTACTTTTTCTCCTGGGGGTTAGAAAAAAAAAAACAAAAAAAAAAAACTTCTTGCCTTTCCTGAAGCACATGATGACGGCGTCAGTCTTGGCTGGGCTGACCTGGATGTTGACGTTGTTGAGCTCGCGGAGGATGTGCTGGCAGGCGTCCTGGGTCCTGAGCAGGGTGCGTTCTGCGTTGAGACTCGATGCATAGACACCGATGTCGTCAGCGTAGGCAGCCAGTTTTACACCCTGAAATTGTAAACGTACCACATGAGCTGTGTTTAAAATGAATAGTATAGGACTTAATACTGACCCTTGTGGTACTCCTGAGGTGGTGGGTTTATGGGTGGAGATACAGTCACCGACCCTCACAGAGAAAGTCCGTCCGCTGAGGTACTCCCTAATCAGATCGACGATCTGCTCGGAGAAGCCGTAGTGTTGCATCAGTCTTACTAGGAGGTTGTGCGAGACGCATTCAACCGCCTTCGTGCAGTCCAGGGAGATGAAGGCAGTCGCTCTGTTGTTCTTAATTTCTTCGGAGGTGTGCTGGATCAGCTTGGCGTCATAATGGTTTTTTTTTTTTTTTTTTTTTTTTTTTTTTTTTTTTTTTTTTTTTTTTTTTTTTTTTTTTTTTTTTTTTTTTTTTTTTTTT